>JAUUEB010098278.1:0-15196 GCA_032362205.1 Clione limacina | reverse complement strand
CGCTGTCGCTGTCGTTGTCGTTGTCGCGCTATGAAAAAATGGGCATTTATTGTTTATAACGTCATATCCGGTTTTCTAACACAAGTAGAGCCTGTGTTTAGATACGTCATCAAAAGCATCATTTAATGTTAATGGTTCAGTCCGTCAAACAGGTTTTCAATTTTACCTAAAATTATCTATACAGGATTCCCTTCAACGTAAAATCAAACAAAAATAAACCGAAGAAGATCCCTATTTTGACACGCTATTAGAAGGCTTAAAACCAATCAACTAGTAGTTGTAGGCGTATGAGAGATATTAACAGAATATCACGTTTATTAAAATTGAATTGTATGATTCACTTTGTCGTCACAGCCTTAAACAAGTTTGGCGGTTTAACTTACCAAATAAACACGACTGCAATACAAAACATTTTCATATCCAAGCTTACAGTTCCCCTGAACAGATAATCATATCAAATATATTGATCTTCCCACATTCCTATCAGTGTCATCGTAACTCATATGTTAAGCCTTCATGTAGACACATGTCGTGAACCAGATATAGAAATATATGTTTATAATTTCAATGTTCATGCAATAATAATAATAAATATAATTTAATTACCAAGTTGTAAGGTCAAATGATCACTGGGATGAAAGCACAACTAATAAGATGTAAGTATTTTGACGTCACCGATATAACCCTTTATTTGTTTAAAAGACGTCACACCCTTAGTAAATTAAATTTTGTTAATTTTGTATTTTAAAAACTGTATTCCTATAAAAGATTAAGGTTTACAGTAACGAGTTTTGTAATACAATATCAATTGACATAAGACGTTCTTAAGAATTTACAATAGTTTATTCGTCTCAAGTAAATGACAGGTACATCAGAACAACAGATGTAACATCAACAACAAATGACACATAAATAAACAAAAATAACTTGTAAGTCTGTGTTTATGTATGTGGTGTGGGTGACAAGAAAGATGAAAGTAAGAGAGGTTGTCGGAGAGAAAGAATAGTTGAAATAATAATTGACATATAAGAGTTAAAATTAGAGAAAGAGCAGTTAAAAAATACAAAACGGAGAAATAAAAATACAAATGTGAGAAGGAGGTAGAGCAAGAGAGATAGAGAGAGGGGTAGAAAAAAAAGATGAAAAAAGAAAGAAAAACAGAAAATCATAAATTTGAACACATATTTATGTCTTTGTTCACTACAAATTCATCTGTGTATATACTAGAGGTCAAATACTTTTTTGGCATATTCTTGCATCAATGACCGTCGCCATAACTTCCTACGATAACCAAAAGACGACATAAAGACCTATCTTAAACACTGTCTAACCCAAGTCTGTGTAATCATTACACATCAAATGTAAGAACAATTTTACTAAAAAAACATACTATTTTATTCGCCATATCGGTGTGAAACTTTTGGCATATAAAAATAATTACTTCGACAAACTGTTATAGAAACAAATGACACTCTTCAATTGAAATAATTTACTTAATTTTTTCTCAATTCTGATCTAACTTTTAAAATCGTAATCAAGACGAATCATACTATATACCCAGTCAACAGGATTTATTTTCAAAGCTTAATCAATCAAATTGATATAATTATATAATTAAGGCGCATCAGGCATTTGTGTCTTTTCTAATTATTCCGTGCAGCTAGATACATTTAACTAACGAACAAATGGGTAAGTCTATGTTTCTCATGTCATAATCATAATCCTCATTAAGTGCAAGCTATGCAGTCTTAAGATCGCTATGACATGTGAGCTAGTGCATAAACAAGACACTCGAGACGCTCCACTTAGTAATTCATCAAGATTCCTTCTCCAAACCAAGAAAATGATGTTTTAAGTGGTTTCATATTAGCCGTGTTATTTATAAACTAAAGCAAAATTTGGTACAAATCTTAACTAATGATACCTAGAAATGTTGAAGATAATTTAATATTCTTTTCAAATTTTAAATATGAGTTAAGAAAATTAAAGGTAGAACTAAATAGAAATTGAAAAAGCATATAGTTATTATCTTATCATGTTTGTAAGATGGAGAATAAGAAGAAGTGTTGATAAAGAACAAGGTCAAATAGAAGCATAGGCAAAGCGCTGGGGGAAGAAGAAATCAACACATTAAACCAGCTTTGAACTCATATAACCAAAAACAAGTAAAATGCTGAGCTGCTTTTGATGTTATTTTGTAAACATTTTTTGTAATTAAACTCCTGGTTATCAGTTATCTTGACATCATTGTTTTTATCACACATTAGTTATGTATTAGACGTCCGATAAACACTTATGTAGATAAACAGTAACCTCAATAAGATTTAGAAATAAAATTGGATCACTTTATTTGTACACATATGAGTATCCAATATTCTTGACACCTCTAAATCATTCAGTAGATTAAGTTTGCAAGTGAAATAGTGAAGGTGACTAGGCGTGGCTTAAGACAAGTTGGAGCATTGAAATCAACTTGTATGAAGGAATGTCATACCCTGATGACGTCATATGCTGCTCGTTGAAATTTCACAATTGCATCAACACAAAGGCTGTGTACAAATCATGCAAGTGAAAGAAATTGAAAAGATTATTAGCGTTGTTTTGCTTGTTGAAAATGAATGTCTTACTGAAAATTAAACAGGTAAAATGTGTTTGAAGGAATAGGTTTTACCGTTGATATCTCCATACATCCCTATGAGCTGATTTTCACATATTTCATACATATCTTATAACTCCACCACGATCAAGCGATTGCCCTTTTGTCGAGAAATAACTCTCACATTTTCAACATTCTATGCAATCTTTGAACAGCTGTCGTTATGTAAACAATCAATAGACATTAAGATAAATATGTCAGCAAAAATATAAAAATAAGCTCTCTGATATAGACATGACGTCAAGAGAGAATAAATTTCCGCCATAAAAAGACCCGATTATCCGGGTGAATGAAGAGTTATACGCCCCAGTGGTTTATAGTGAAAGCTTCTGACTCATGAGTGGAATTTCGGTTATTGAATCCAGGCCGGGTCAAACTTTAGACTTTTAAATTTGTAATAAAGTAGTGGTTCTGCTCTGAGCTTGACATTAGAGGATTGGGCTAAGACTGGTTAGTTTGATGTCTGTTAATTGTTGTTTGATAGGATAGAAGCGTTGTGCTGTACTAAAAACTACACGTGGGACAGCACGCAGGTTTTATAAGGTGGTCACCTCACCCATGTGTTCAAAAGGATGTTGAGGTATTTACAAAGTTTTAACAATTATTTCATTATGATTTTGAATGGAATTGTAAACTTTATCTGGTGTACCTGCATTTTTGAAAAAAAAGATGAAACAGATAATAATTGTGTCATCACTTATAATGTCTTCATTGGAACCTAAAATTTGTGTTTATTACATGTAGCATATGAGTTATAAGAAATAAACCATCAGTTCAAAACACTTTCCTTCATGCAAGTTTAATCTTTATTTAATTCATAATTAAACAAAGGCTTTTTGTGTTCCAAGAAGTTTCGATAATGCTCCGTTGTTAATTAAGCTATACACATAAGTCGAATTTTAACTAAAAGCAAGACAATTTCTTAACAGAAGTATGTAAAATAATACTCTCACATCATTTTATGTTTCTTTCCATAAACATTTTCTTACAACATATATATTTGTGTTCCTTCCACTATACCAGTTAAAAGACATTTTTATATATGAGCAAAGTTTATATAACACCGTTTTCGATATATAAATAGAGAGCTTAAACACATTATTGTTGTTGCTTTGTCATTAGCTCAAAAGTGTAAATCGAAAGATTGCATTGCGGTTCAGAGCATCGATAATGTCGAACTCTGATAAAAGAGGGAAATTGATAAGTATAAGGTCAATATACATCACAAAAATCTCTTTGGGCAAATGACCAAACGCCCTATAACAATAGATATCAATAAAATATTGATGTTTTCAGAAAGTGGACAAAGGGGAAGTGCGTCAGTGTGGAGCTTTCGGTCAATTAATGGACTTGTTAATCTTTCCAGTGCAACTGGATCTTTTTGGTAACAAGTGTAGGCTCAGATTACCAATAAATGTATAATGTACTCACACATATAGATGTTTAGTAGTATTCGAGATCTTTATTTCGATCAATGATTCCACTTGCTTTAAAAAGATAAATTTTGGTGCATCTGTATATATAAAAACTTGCAATACTGTCTTCAAGGTAATGGTATCTGACCTACTGGTGCGTCCATTATGTCAACATAGTTAAACAGTCAAATAACTTGCAGATATAACACAGTTAAACATTATTTTCAAAAATCCAATGCAACTTAAGGTGTGAATGATTAAGAACATTTAAACAATGTTGTAAACGATACAAAAGCATACGACTGAACAGCAAATTTACTGATGCAACAATTCTAAAAAAGAATTATCAAACTCATACCTTAAAATAGCACACAAAAATCTCAAGAATAACTTCAGACACTATATTTTAAGTGGAAATGTTAATATTAGTTTCGGTCTGACTAGCAAAGACTTTGATCACAACGAAGAATTCACAACACAAGGTCGAAATGATTATATCCCATATTAGACTCAGAATGAATTATCGTATCCCTAGATTTGACTGATTATAATCCCCTTGAAGACTTGGGTACACTTAATACACATTTAATTGATTTGACTTCTTTTGTTCTTACGGACACCATGCTTAAGCTAGAAGAATGCTTTCTATGACTTTGCAAATACCCGTGAATTATTAGTTCGTGTAACTCTACAAAGACCGCATGGGACATGTTCTGGTTGATTCGATTAAGTTTTACCGTTGTGTTATTTTAGTCCGTTATTCAGCATTTGTTATAGTTTGACATGTGTGTAACTGCCCTACCTGAGGAACACAGAAATAGTTCACACGACAAACGCATTATATTTGAAAATAATACATGTTAATTAAAACACGCCTTATATAATTTTGGGTCTGTCAGTTTGTTTTCATCGGCCTGTCTATCTATCAGTCAGCTGTCTAAGCTTTTGTCAATGAGTCACACAGACCCATAACAAGTTCGCCCCCTTCCTTTCTCCCGGAAACAACCTATCAGTCAGCTGCTAGTTTCCTTAGCTTTTGTCAATGTGTCATAGACACTTCAAAAATTCGTTCATTATCTGTCTCTGTTTTCACTCAATCGCGTATGTGTCGCCAAATGTTTGCCTCTTTTTCAATCAAAAGTAAAAAATCGTATTTATCTTATGCTGACAGATGAACATTATATATCCAGATTGTTACTATATCCGGTAACCTAACACAAGTAGGGCCTGTGTTGGATACGTCATCAATTCAATTCATCAAAAGCATCCGTGTATGTTAAATGACCATAGGCATATTTGTGGGGGGCAAGAGGGGGACCTGAAAAATCGGGCTATAATTAGAAAATATGAATTCGATCTAAAAATGCTCTAGAATTGCACACTTTTCTACTATTTTTCAAAATGTCGGCCGCTTTGCGGCCATTGTTCCCCATTTGTTATACAATTTGCCCTAAATTTGCACCACTAATGTCAACAATTTCGGCTGCTTCTTCGAGTCTTGGAGAAATCGAGCAAGAAACGTGCTTCCTCAACCCCTCCCCCCCCCCTGGGCCAATACCCCAGATACGCCTATGTAAGTGACTCAATCCGTTTAAACAGGTTTTAAACTTTACCCAAAATTATCTATATAGGCTTACCTTCAAGGTAACATCAAACAGCGATAATCGAACGATCACTATTTTGTCAAGGTGTTTAAATGCTTAAAAACCAATTAACTGTGGCAAACCAACAAATAGAAATTTTGTAGGCGTATGAGAAATATTAACAGAATGTCACATTTATTTCTATGAAATTGAATTGTATGATTTTCTTTGTCACAGCAGCTTTAATAAAAGTGGGAGGTTTAACCTACCAAATAAATATGACTGCAGTACTAAAAAATTCCATGTCTCTTTGAAATAAGAAGGTCATTTAAAGCGACGGATCATTGTGAGCTATTCCATATTATCAAGTCAAAAGCTATCCTTACGTACTAGTACTTATGCATGTGATACAATTAAATCTTATAATATGATTACTCGGGGGAAACTCAATAACATTTTATCAACGGCTCGTAATTAGCTCATTAACTCCGCCGACCTGCGTCGACCTGCGTCGAATCTAACGATGTAATTAGTATTGTTGGCATTTAATAATTAGCAATCGTTATATACTTAGTTTATTTTTCATGTTGTTGTTCGAATGTTAACTATAAGGTGCAATCGTAGCGCCTGTAAGATAAGAGGTGCTTAAGCATAGTTATTTATATAGAGAACAAATCATTAAATATTGTTTGCATTCTAAGTCCCTGGATGATGTAAACAAAGAATAAGTTACTTGCCTGCGTGAATAGGCATAACTTTTTTGTTACTCTTTTTAATTAAGTTCACCCACCCTTGTGTATGCCATATATATTAATTATAATGCCTTTCATGCCTGGTTATCAATCTTAATGAGTTTAATTTTTTTAATCAATACCAGTTAATGAATTTGGAACCCAACCATAAGAAAAGGATATAGAAAAATAAGAAATAAAGAAAAAACATGTTAATTAAGTTTATTATCTAGCAAATCGTTCTACTAAAGTAAAACATTTACCAGTGGATATAAGTTTTATGTAGTGTTGTAACATAATACATACACGATATTTAACGTGTTTAAAACGATTTCTGAAAGATAAGCGTTTTTTTCAAAATGTTCCACGTGGACAATTTTTTCTTTAATGAGAATTTGCATCTATGATCTTTCAAGAATAAGGCAGCACATTTATATCCCGCTATATACATATTGTCACACCAATTAGATATATAAATATTATTATCAAACAAAGAAAACAATGAGTCTTTTAAAAATATCATGAACATATTTTACAGGTTGAATCTGGGTGATAAAAAAGAAATCTTACACTACACTGAGTTGAATTCTCTATTCTACAATTAATTAAAATGTGAAACTTGCTCCAAGCAGAACTCGAACTCAGGATCGTTTGGTTCACATGCCTCCCTTCTATCCATAACAACATATTAGCCGATTAGGAACAGATTGAAAAGTGTATTTCAAATGTTACATTAAGGTCAACATTAAGCCAGGACAGTACAGGAAAGTGTGTCGCAGCAAGGTTAATGATATGGTTTATGTTTTGATTACGTCCCTTTTTTATAGGATCTATATTTTGGTTACGTCCCTTGGCGGACCTTGTTTTCAAGATACGTCACCCGGTAAAGTCAATACAACGTTTCAAAACAACAAAAGAACCAAATAACGCAATTAAAGGAAGTGTGTTCATAGTAGAATCTACTATCCAAAGGCAAAACGGACGAGACTTCTTCTAAATTCAACATGTTGCATTTTTTCTTGTAGCTTTTACGATGTTCTTGGTAGGGATCTCAGGTAGTCCTTGATAACTTAGAGTAGACCTAATATTATTGCTTTTGATTACTAAAAAAAAAAGAATTAATTGCGCCGATTTTCCCCCTCAAGGATGAGGAAATGTGATATCCAATTATAGCTGTGTTTTGTAATCTCTTCTGCCAGCAGTCAACGACCTCACATAACATGATGCCACTTAGTAATTAGGCTAAACCTGACAGTGTCCATTATAAACGCCAGGCGCGTAGCCAGGGGTACATGGGGACAAGTCCCCCCCCCATTTGAGAAACAAAATGCTCTAAATGTGAACCATTTTGAACTAATCTAAAAAAATTCGACCGCTTCGCCGCCATTTATTTTATAATATGCTTTTAATTGCTCTAAAATTGCATCATTTTAGAACAATCTAAATAATTTGGGTTGTCCCTCCATTTCAAAATCTTAGCTACACGCCTGATACACGCAATGTCTCTGATCCTGCTCAATGTCCCTATCTAAAATGTATAGGCAGACTAGCATATTGATTACAAGACAGAAAAGAAGGCAGAAACCATGTTTACAAATAAATTCTCCAGAAAGAAAAGTACCAAAAAAAATGCTGTTAATTACAATCTCACGTTTTTTCAAACAAATGTTTTGCTTTGATAAGCTTGGTTCATATAATCAATTATCTAAAAATAGAACGTCGATGTTAGAACAACACATTGATTTGTTCAATTTAAAAATAGAATAAATATACGCACATATGACCTTGGCACAATTACTTTTGTATTGCATTACTGCTTAAGGATTCTGTTCAGATTTTCTTTAGAACCTTGTTGACAAAAGAAGGAAGGAAGGACGGGAAGAAACAAACAAATAACTGTAGAAAGTAAGAGAGAGAGAAGAAAAGAAAAACAACAAAATCAATAAAGAAATAATGAAAGACAGAACATAAACAAATAAGGGTGTAACAAAGAAAAGAAAAAAGGAACGAAATTTGCGGAGGCGATGGACGGGACATGTCATATTATCAATCTGATTATGTAATTACACAACTCATGACTCACATTGCTTTGTCATTTATGTTCTATGATATATGTTATCATCATTATTTTGTCATTTATAAAATTATATCTGATGAAATACCAAGCTATCCCTCAATGCCATGTATAATCGAGATGCCCCGTGTGTATAAGGGATCATTATGTACAAAGAAGGGCCTAATAATTGAAGTAATGTTTTTAATATCAGATATCTATTGTATACTTATATGTTTATAAATACTTTCCTTGATTTAAGAAAATGAAGCACTGCAAAAAATATTCTTCGCGTTGAGTATAAACAATATAGTAGCCTTTTTTCTTTCAAATAATCAAAACTCATTAAGAAAATGTTCAACAGTCTGGCAATAAATAGAAAAACAATGTATTTTCCATGCAAAAGGCCGCTCTGTGATGACTCTGGGAGGGGAATTGGTTAGGAAGCCCGGTCTCCTCCTGAAATAAGCTTGGACTCCTTAAAATTAGGCTGAGTATGCTAGGTTATGCACCATTAAAAAAATATTTTGAAATTTCTTCAAGTGAGATACTTAGTATCAAAAGCAAAGTTGTAAAAATTGAATTTATTCAAATGTTATTAATTGCATACAATTATTTCTCATCTGATGCATATCTAAATGTATAAAGAAAGATTACAAACATTACAGGCAAGCATCACATACACATTTCTCCCTTTAACGGAATACTTTAAAGTCATTCTATTTCTGTACCAAATTTGTCTGTTTGACATTTGCGATATCACAGATTTATGACTATATATCCTACTAATAACCACAAACAAATTTATTTTGACGGCTTTGTAAGGGCGATCTATAGAATTATCTTCAATCCCAAGCACTTCTTTTGGGCAATGTATATAATTTATTCTACGCCTCAGAAAAATATACATATATATTTCAATTAAGTTAAACATGTTAAATTCTAAAACAAGCCTAATGATTCCTTACATGAAAAATAACCTTATTTTCTAGACAAGTTAGAACAGAAATAAGATCTTAACAGTACAGGACAACCTAA
Source organism: Clione limacina (assembly GCA_032362205.1). Lineage (NCBI taxonomy): Eukaryota > Metazoa > Mollusca > Gastropoda > Pteropoda > Clionidae > Clione > Clione limacina. The sequence goes on along the minus strand of JAUUEB010098278.1, from coordinate 5,720 downwards.
ATAGTTTAAGTCAAATGTTATAAAAGCCTGTGTAATCATAATAGCCTACTTTTCATCTTGGCCAGTGTAAAACCGTTAAGGCCTAATGTTGTACTTTAACTAATAAATACTGAATAGTAATTAGGTCAAATGTTTTAATCAAAGTGTCAATTGATTAATGGTCAGGGCTGAGTCAGTAATGCGAGAAACTAGGTCATATTCTGCAAATGTAACTATTTTAATGCGTTGTGTAAAAAACAAACATTCCTATTAAACTACTCTGATTTCTAAAATATGTCAATGGTGTTATTCATGCTGAAAATGTAAAAAGGCAGCTTGTTAGAATTGGTTGGAATTCCAATTAAAAGATTATGTTTCAGGTGTTTACATGGATTATACAATTATCATGCACAAATGATATATTAAAATACTTATTTGTTGACAGCTTAAAAATCATATTTTTCTCATTTTAGACAAGATAAATACAGAAACATCTACAAACCATCATCATTTTATTTTAACAGTTTTTATCAAAATTCAAATCTGCTTTAGACTTCTCATATTCTTCTAATGGGATGCATGAAGTCAACATTTCAAGTCAATTAGTAAAATAATAAAGAAGAAATAAGAACATTTGAAATATGTCCATTTTCGAAAAACACGAAAAATGTTCACAAAAAGAAAAGATTGTAGTTGGTGCGTATTAAGATCGTAATTCGTAATATCACTTTCTATTCTTGATTGATCAATACTTTCAGAAAGCTTTCACCCATGGACAAAATACTTGTTCGTGATAGGTTTTCTAGCTGATATTGTTTGTGAGCCGTGCGCTTGCCTGAAGAACCCTATCTGAAAACAACTTTGATTACAAAAGCCTTCGCAGAAGCATTCAAAATCATTATCCCAGAAAGATTTAACTTTTGACATGGTATTTTGATAGCAATACTTTTGAAATTGAAGCAAATTAAATTATACATCTGACAACCAAAATAGATTAAAACAACAAACAGTAGAATAAAAACTAGGGTAAAAAAACGCACACCAGTTGTTGAACTGAGCTCCATAAAATGATCGAGAAAACCAAGAACACAGATTTGAAAAATTACGGAACACAATTGAAAACAAAATCTATTATATATCATAAAGAAATATAGAATTTGAAGAAAACAAACTCACGGTAAACACATAAAACTTCATTAATATAATGGCCTATTGAATTGAAATGTTGACAACATACGTCCCCCTACCCGAATAGGAGAATTCCGAATAGATTATTAATTTGGATAAAAGCTGTTGAAATTAGACATTGTTATCTTTTGGGCAAATCTTGTACGAAAGAAAAGTGAAGTTAGATGTGTCATGAGTCATGATTGACGATCAGCAAGCAGAAGCGCTTGAACCAAGCGATTATTTCTTGACATAGGCGTAGTTTTCCCATGATCTACGCCATTTCCTATTGTGGTATACAAAGACCACATTTAGTGTTATGACATGTGTCAATGATACTGAAGTCAGAGAATTTGTAGGGATGGCCTAAACTGTCTCAACGGATATTTCAGGATAATAGCTCAAGGTAACATATCATGACTGAAATTACAGGATTTCACTTCCCCGGGCATCGAGCCCGGGTACTCCGCCAGGTAGGTTACAGTGCTGCATAGTGAGTTACAGATACCCTATCTTATCTGAGTAGCATCCATCTAATGTGGCAAAATGAGATCCACGACGAGTGGAAAGTAAGGACAATTAACTTAAATAATTAAGGCAGAACTTTGGGAAAAACACGAAAGTTTCCTTACAAAAATGTCGACTCAACGGTTCGTTGCATTCTTTTTTAACTATCAGTACATTTTCTTTTAAAAATCGGTGCTGATAGTAAACACTTCTTGGGGTGTTTGAACGAATCGTGCGGTCGAATAATGAGAGGTTGAATAATGCTGTATCAAAATAAATCTAAGACTGGTGAAACACTTCTCTGCAATTAAAGATTTGCTTGAATAGAGTTTATAATAATGACTGAAAGGAGGTTGATATTTTTCTATATTTTTTCACTTTTCCATTTGTAATGCCTTTAGTAAAGTTGTCATATCAATAGTATATAGCTATCAAACATATCAATATACAGGGTAGCCATAAGTAGATACAGGTATGTCATTTCTATAATTTGGTATAACGCTCTATGATTCTTTTACTGTGGGTTTGCTATTATGTTTAAAAATGAAACTCATTGTGCGAAATGTACGAATTCATGTTATTCATGAAGATATTTTGACAGCAAAATAACGGAAATAAGGTTGATAAAATAGGCCCAACTATACAAATCAACAGTTTAATTGTGAACGACTACTTAAGAACCTTGTTTATTTGCAGCTCTAATCGGGAATACAAGTTGCAAACAAAAGAATTAACATTCGGTAGAAATGGATGATTAGGCGAAAACTATACCAGCGGGTAATCACACACATATTAGTTGGAAAAGTCAAAGGTAGATTTGTGTAATTGTAGATTACATAGTGCACGTCCTAGATAATTAGCCGAGACGGTTTGTTTTTTTATTGTTTTTTATTGTTTGTTTTAATAACAAGCGATATACATATATAATGAGAGGCTTTCTGATCTCTCCCACAATTTACTGTACAGTAGTGTATACATGGATAAAAGAAAAAAAATATAATTGTGTTAGAATCGTATAATCTTGGGGGTGGGATCCAGGGAGATTATGCACTATGCACGTAAATGTATAATGACAAAAGTTTAAAAACGTTACTGCCAATCGCCCCTAACATATATCTCTCTTAAATGGAATACTTATAACATTGTTCTATTCTGTACCTAATTTGTAGGAACTTAATGTCAAGTTGACATTTCAAATATCAAATATAATCTGTGACATTATTCTATTTGATTAACAATCATTAAAAACAACTTTAATTTGACAGCTTAGTTAGAATTGTATGTAGATATATCGCGGATACTAAACTTTACTCTGAGGCAACGAAATGACATATTCGACGCCGTCGTAAAAATATATAGTACATTTAGTTGTCAGTCTGTTTGGTAAAGGTCATAAGAAATGACCGAAATGTTACCCGTTGAAACCTGTTGAAACCTATTGAAATGTTAATACTTTTATTGTAACTGACATGGCTTCAGATAATCTTCAATCAGAAAAATAAATTAAAGTTATATATATATACAGGCTTATTCATATTCTTACGCGGAAAACAACGAAAAATACTATACATCTTAGAATTGAAATTATTAACTTCATATAGGTTTGTGCCAAAAGTCTCACCCCTACCTTTCCAATTCTTTAATTATTGTTGAAATTATACCATATTTGGCACGTTTTATAATCCAAATCTCTTGTATACTATACCGTTTGCAGAATCGCCATATCGTTGTCGTCGTGATCATAACTCGAAAACGCCATATTTTACGAAATTACTTTTTTTTCATATTTCATATCTTTAACTCATGATACATCATTTGTGTCAATTTCAAGTTAAAAAAAATATGGGAAGTTAGTCTTTGTTTAAAAATTAGAAACACGAACATCCACCATGCTCGAATTCCGTCGTACTCACACCTCGAAAACGCATACCAAACAGCGGAGTGGCATATTTGTGGTTTCATTACGTTGATTTGTATCCGATTAGCAGCGTCCGGTGGCGCGTTCATGGTGAGTCCTTCGTTATCTATGATCACAGTTATGTTGTTTCATACAGTTAATTCTCTGTTGTTTATTGTAACTGGGTTTGTCCGTGTCTGTGCGCGTGTGTCTTAGGTCAAAAAGAATGCGGAAATATTAAGAACAGAGTGTTTCTTATGTCGTCTAAATAATATCAAAAGACAGGAAATAGTCACACCCTCAACAAGAGGACCGTTGGGTCACGATTGATGTTAACCCAAATTACAGTTACAGTCTCTGTTAAATTGACCAGTAATAAAACAAGCAATGCAAGGACGTGGGCGTAAATACTCATAAAGACTCAATTGTTAAAGACCAAAAGTATTTTTACCATGTTAAAGATTAACTGCAATGTGGTTTGTCTTAATCACATTTTAGAAACGACTCATACCACTTTATTTGAGAACGTTCAGCTTTTAGCATCGTTATCAGAACTAAAATTATATTTTGCTGTTACCAGTTGTCTCGCATAATGGGCAAATTCAAGTCATCATTCGATGTCCTAGTACAATGGGATTGCAATCAAACTAAAAATGTTGTCAATACACGAGAGTTAAGGAAAATTGAAAAATCATATTCTGTTGGAAGCAGGGTAGAGATGTGGTGGGAACCGCATCTTCGATTTTACCAAGGAGTGATTATTGATGTCGAAAACCTACCTAGTTTGACACCAAGTTCCGACGAAGAGGATAATATTCCTCTCTCAGAAATTAGAGCTACCAACTACCACAATTCTGATGAAGAAGATAATGTACCTCTTGCAAGGCTTGTCACGTCTGATCCCATCAGAACAGTCCCTGGCGAACAAAGTAAGAAGTTTTGCTTTCAACACGGTTGTGATGACGAAATCTTCGCTGCTTGTCACTTATGCACAAGCCTTTTGTGCTTCGACCATTTTGTAGACTTGTCTCCGTGTGATCAGCATCCAGAATACCTTGAACTACAGACTTTGAATGCCGTGGATATCAATATAACTAACCAGAGTTGTCAAAATAATCTGGTTTGTGTATTGGACGAAGATGTTGTCCAAACAGATATTCTTGATGTACCTATCATAATGTCTCAAGAAAATCCAATAACCTGTTTCCTCGACGAGCGACCTTGTGCAATGGATTTAGCAGCAAACTCAACACCAACTGTTAACACAGACCTATCGCCTGTTGATTTCACACCAACATTGCCTTTTTCTGATAACGCACATATGGTCTCAGTTGACTTCGTTGATCAAAGCAAAACAACAACTGACACCGAACCCCATGCGGATGAGGATTTTACTCATACAGAAATAAAACAGAGAAAGAAGGGAGAATCGGAATGGGAACAAAACAAAAGGAAACTTAAGCGAGCATCGGGCCTATCATATTTGTCTGTAGATGGGAAACACAGGAAGGAACGCAGCATGTCAGAACCGTGTCCTAAAAATTGCTTAGGAACTTTCTGTTGTTCTTTTACAGAAGATGATCGAAAGTTGGCATTTGACGAAGCGTGGAGTTTGAATTGGGAAGGTAAACGCCTATTGGTGAGGGGTTTAGTCGATCGAATGCAGGCAAAGAGGAAAAGGATAAAATCCGAAAACTCAAGAAAGACATTCACGTATCAGTACCATCTTCGAAAAAACGGACAGCGTCTCCGTGTTTGCAACACAATGTTTTTAAATACACTTGCACTAGGGGATTGGTTCGTTAGAAATGCTATACAGTCTTTTAGTGTACAAAACACCTCAAGTTGTGAAATTCCACCGAAGAGGAGCAAACATCATGATAGAGGCAAAAAAGAAAAGGAATATCTGAAAACAGAGTTCTTTGACAAGTTGCCTAAACTCCCGTCACACTATTGTAGAAAAAGCACATCAAAGCTTTATCTAGAAAAACGGGTCCAGAGCTTAGCCGAACTTCATTCTGAATACCTTCGATTCTGCATTGAGAGTGGCAGAAACGGTGTTGGGCTCACAACATTCAAACAAGAGTTCCACAACAACAATCTAGCCTTACACCAACCCAAAAAGGATCAATGTGACTTGTGCGTAGCTCATACTGTTGGGAACATTGAC
>JAUUEB010098167.1:0-14264 GCA_032362205.1 Clione limacina | reverse complement strand
ACAGCAGAAGAAGAAAATTACCTTCCGGGGAAAATGTTCATTCTGGTGTGAAACTAAAAGAAGGACTGTGTTCGAACTTCCTTTTTGGCTCCAATCTCTTTGGAGTCATTGGGGGAGATGTCGATTATTACAAATTATCGTTTTTTTAAATTATTTTAACAAGCAACACACATAAAATCTTCAGAGACCCCCAAAGGTTCGTGCCTTAGGGATTTAGAGACATTTTAAAATTATAATGGGATTTTTTGAAGTCGTGGTTTTCTCTGGTGAGCTGAGCAAAGAATAGTATGAATTTCAAAATAACCCCTAGACCAACATACGTCTTAAAGGCAAATATAAATATAGATAATTACAAGATGTAGGAAAATAAAGATATGGATAAAGGATGAGAGAAAAGATGACAAGTGACAAGGAATCAATAGACAGCTTGTGAGAATCTCAAAGGAATGGAGAAGTGGCATTGATCACAACATGGCCAGTGTGCAAGGGTCTAAAGTCTAAATAGTAAATACACAGCTTGTGACTATACTATGCAAAGGATGAGTAGCAATAATGACACAGAAAGAGAAAACTGCCCAATTGAGGCACGTGGCCAGGATATTGAAAGGGGGGTAGATCCATGTGGTTTAAATTTTGAAAATGACTGTAAAGAAGGTGCAAATCTAGGGCATTTTAAAATAAAAATGGTGGACATTTTCCCCATGCTTCCACCTGGCGCAAAGCCTGTCCCAGTGATGATCGAAGTTATTGTAGACGAAGACTCATACAGATATATATCGATCTAAGGTCATGGATTGAGGTCAAGCAGACAAAGAGCATTAATGCCATCAAACTCTAAGACAGTTCTACTAATTGTTTACTTAGTCAAGGGATGTATCGTCGACATATAGCTTCATAGAAGTATTGAGAACAGTATGCTAACCTGAAAATGGGAAAGAAAAGAAACGGGGTTGCTCAACGAAGTAAGGGGGATAATGAAATGAGAAAATGAATATATAGAAAGAAAAAGGCAGGTAGAAAGATGCACATCATAAATATGATCGAGATATCAAATGATTTAACATTAACAAAATATAAAGGCATCAATCTCGAAGAAAGTAAGGGAATGATGGAGGGAGAGAAAGATAAGGCGAATTTTTTTCAAGGTGTCAAACAAAGATAAATTCATTAACTGGGACAAACTTTTCTATTATTGAATAAAAACAACTTAAAGGTTCACGGGAAAGTTGTGTGCTGTCTTGTGGATATTTATTATTTTTTGTTGCCCTTAGTGTGTATGCAGCTTATATTAATATTAATGTTGGTGCCAAACTTTCTTTTCATCTTCCAACAAAAGTAATAAATAACACAGACGCTTATGTAACATGAAACATTATTATCTTCAACTTCAAAATCAGGTGAGCCGGGGATGTTCTTGGTGCAATACAAAAATTAACCTTGGTTTATGTGTTTGCTGAAATCTGCAGACGAAGCCAGAGTTTAATGTTTTTGTTCATTGCTCTTTTGATTGTAACATTTTTGAATTCCTGAATTAATACAACTAAACGAATTCACAGGAAAGATAGGTGCTGTCTCGTGGGTATTTATTTATTTTTTGTTGCCCTAAGTTTTAATGCAGCTTACATACATATGGCTGCTGGTGCTAAACTTATTTCTATCATACAAAAAGTTATAAATTATACGGTGTGTTTCGCATGACGTCTTGCCTTGCATTACGGGATTCGTCATAAGACAGGTCGGTCTGATATAAGAATACTATAACTGGTTATGATGTTCTAGTTGTTGCCACACATCCCATTCCATTCTATTTACAGTAGCATTTGTTCTTATGGGAAAACAATAGAGTCTGTTAAAGTTGATTTTGCGCATGCGTGGTGATACTGACTTACGATCTCCATGGGAAACCCCAGTATGAACAAACGATTAAAAAACAATTGCAGAATTTCACAATTGGTTTATGCAAATGAGCACAACTTCCGTGACCGTGAGAACCACGTTAATTGGTCAAGGTCAGAAAACACAGTTTAGTTTATTGGCAGGTGTGAATACCTCTACGTCACGTGATAGTTCGTGAATCAAACCAATTAATCATTTATTTTATATTATATTATGTTTGACGTTTGAAACAAGTGAATATATATCAGTTATCGAGGTGAGACGATGTGCTAAAGAATGTCTCAAATAGTCGTTCGAGTCGACCTTGTTTGGTTTGATTTAAATCAAGTTGATTTACATCAAACGATTTTTTTTAATTATTTGGGTGATTTTTACCTTTTTGAAAACCATATCCATGATTTATTAATATTTCTTTCTTTTGTAAAAACAATAGTTCAGCTTCCTCTCAATTGAAAAATTAGACAACAAAAGTGACATATCAAATTGATGTAATAATAAGTTTTTTGTTCCCTTAACTTAATTAAAATTTAAAAAAAATAAAATAAAAAACAATAATCATGATTTAAATTTTTTTTAAATGCCAACCCTGGAGATTGTTAGTTTAATATGCAACTTGGATGAGTTCAACTTTGTCAAGAGCAAACCAAATAATTACTGATCTTGCATATTATTATTTATACATTTTTTCCCTCCACCAAGAAAGGGGCTATCTGGCTTCAGAAGGCTCTCTATAATTGAGTCTTCTTGTGTCGGCTTAAAAGCATTTAGCAAGTATACTACTATTCAATCCCAATAAATCCATATTGACAGATTACAGAGACATCTTTTCTAAACACAGAAAAAAAGCTATACCCATTCAGCAGGAAGGCCACTACTAATGATTCCCCCCTCCCCCTGGAGATATATGAATCTGATACCCCCCAGGAATTTTCGTCAAGTATCCAATGATATTGTTACTAAAATATGAGTTGTTAATAATTAAAAAAAAAGCGTATGCTCCTGGAAAAGAAGCATACGCCGTGGAACAAAATATAGGAAGGCTGGTAGTCACCCTGCTTTATGCTTTTTTGTAAATAAATTCAAGTTCAGAACCTCCATTTATGGCCCCCTATTAATTTCCATGGTGTTTTCTTGGAGGTGAGATATTGGTGTTATTTTCAGATGTCAGCATGTAGTGATATCAATGCACTAGACTGTTTACCATGTGTGCCTACCATCCTTACATTCTCTATAGATTCAAGGTGAATTTTGGGCAACAAGATGCCTGGTTTCCGCCTCCAACAGGTTTCAGATACATCGGCCAGCTCCCGCTTGAGGAAAGAATTCGGGGCATGACTGCTCCTGCCACAAAATCAGACTGTGAGGTAAAATATCTATCTGGACAGCTACTAATAGCAAAAGTGTCCATGGTTTTAGTTAAACTGGCAGATTTCAAAACACACTACGTAGAAAACTATAAACTGCTTCAGGGTAAATGTCCCTCGCAGTGCACTTCGATACGACAAATATGACTATTTCAGACGCTATTAATGTTAAATACTTATAGTTTCACTGTCCATATCCTTTTATCCTTTCTTATACTTTACTCCCTTAAACTAGTTCACAAAACAATGAATAGTTTGTAAGATCTTCAATTTTTCAAAGAAAAGTTTTCATGGCATGGGAGGTTATCCTATCCTACCATAAGGTTAATGTTAAAAGGTGACATAACCCAAACTTAAATTCATAGGTGCAGTGATTTTACCTATTGTATCTGGCTGGCATTATGGAACTCCCCCAATAGATATCAGGTGATAATTCTCACCTTCAAGTGTGATCGGTGTAAATTGCTTTCCCAAAGACAAAGACTATGTTAGGATTTGAACCTGTGATATTCTTATCACAAGTTGGGTCACCAAACCTATAGGCTTCTGACACCACTATCCTAGCTTGTAAAAATAAAATCATAGATGAAGCTAAATATGGTAAGAGGAGTGCTATAACTTTAGGTTAAGCAAAACCTGTTTAGTCACAAAGGTGTTTAATTAGGCGAACAGCGTAATAATGGAAACTATTTAAAAAATGTACACAACTGATTCAAAGAAGAGTATCAGGTTTAAAAGTTTTACTGACATTTTTTGGCTACAGTGATTATTGAGCCTATATAGGAGATTTTGGGACTTTTCCAACAATATTTGGATTTCAAGGTGATTTGAGAGAAATAAGGACTGGGCAATGAAAATCTAATTAATTTACTATCTTGACTGGTGTTTTAGTTTTGATTTAAAAGTATTCAATTTTGGCTTCACAAAGACTGGTTTATAGATTGCATGAAACTGACAATTTTTGTGGACAATATTTAAAAAACAAACAGTCTTCTATAAGTGGTAAGTTAAAAATACTGAACACTTACCCAAACATATTTTTTCTGTGGTACACTCATTTTTGAGTGGATCTCCTGTTTATCAATCAAAACTCTTTGAGTTTTAAACATTACTGGCTTTTTGGAACTCACCTGTTAATAGTTGTCAAGGACTTTTAAGGTATCTAACTGAATTTGGGTAATGACTTTGGAATATACTTAATAATGTCAGGCAGGAGCTAGTCAGTGAAAGGAAGGCAACATGCCCCCCTATTGCACAGATGAATCTTTGCCTTGTCAAGTGGGACGCCTTAATGACGTTCTGCCTCTAGAAAAACCAATTTATCTACACCGACATAGATTTCCCATTCTCTCTGACATGCACTTGTAGCCAATGTCGAAATATGGATAATGTCAGAAATGTTGGTCTCCATTTTAAGTTTGTAAACATATTTCTTTAGTGTCATTAAAAAAGAAAGGTTCTACGAAAAGAAGGGAAAAAAGAATGAATTTTGTGGTTTCAGTAAAAACAAAAGTTTGCAACACCCTCTAGAATTATGTTCAGTTGCATTAGTGTGTAATGTCTCAAATGAATGCATTAGAGGAATTTCCGTTCAGTTGCACATCAAAAGAACTCAGTATATTTAAGTAAGTGCGCATGGGGAGGTATGTATTATTGAATACTTAGATTTCTTACCATATAATTTTAGAATTATGTTATCACCTACAGCACTTATAAAAACTGCAGATTACCCAGAAGGAATTTAAGTCAGCTAATCAGAGACCTAATAAAATTAGTATGAGAGTGTTTTAAGCCATCTTTAAAGTAGATAGTCTGTAACTAAAATATGTTTTGGGTAAAAACAGACATGAAAAAAATTTGTAAGAAGCCTACTTAGGCATCGCTTTGACCGATCCACATGCATTTTTCAAACTCTTGTTGAAGTAAATCTTTGAAATTAAAAGATAACTGCTCTTCAGCCATAGGGTCTGCCTCAGTGGAAACAGGGGCTATTTCAGTGCGTATGTATGTATATTTTTACTAGTATATGTAAAAGATATTGATAGTAACATCTTTGCATTGAAAATGCCTGGAGGCACAACACGGTCCTCAAAGTCCTTAATAGATCAATCAAAAATGTATGTGACAGTGCATTGTATGGCCTAAAGCTTAAAAGATTGTAAATGCGTTAAAAAGATGGAAGTTTTGTGCAATTGTTTTTTCATCTTTGCAGAAATGATATCCGGCAAGCAACTTTTCTGTCATTTTTCAGGTTTCATAATAAAGTAGTAGTGTAGTAGGCAACCGTCTGTCTTCGTAAGACAATGGTAAACGGTCAATTGCTTATCTCACACCGATGTGAAAATATAGTGACTACTCCATGGATGTAAGCCTGTGAAAAATAGTATAAAAAAAGTAGAGTTTGAATAAGTAAGAGATTATATATGGAAAAGTAGGAAGGAAAAGATATGAAAAATACAGAGATCAAGGTTTGCCCAGTTCCAGGATCCCCCTCTCGGTCATGAAGTTTTGGTCCATCGACAATTAAGTATGACATCCGGAAACATTCGTGACTGCAGCCTTTCCCTTTTCAGCATATCCCACAAGGCAGCGGGGTGGTTCCTTCTTGGAGCCACTCCTATTTCAGTTGTAGGTAGTATGGTCTGGTTTACCATAGCAGGTCTGCCTGACCTGACCATTTGATAATAAAACCCACTTGTTAATCAATACCAGTACTTTATCAGAGGTTTAATGTTAAACCCCTTGTGTTAATCAAAACCAGACACAGTCATCCCAGATTTGTTGTCGAAACCCATCTGTACTAGCGCTTTATCAACACATGGGTACCATCTCTGCTCAAAATTGCATGATTATTGGCTAAAGAATGAGAGAAAAATTGGGATAGGAAAAAAATTGCGAGAAAGGACTATAGAAAGATCAAATTTAGCACTGTTGACAATGAAAATAATTTCACATGACTTACCCACAGAAGTTTTTAGTTTTTACTTTTTTTTCTTCTTGAGTCACGAAAGGTATCAAAGGAAATTCTCAGCCACTGTCCCAAAAAATCAATATGTAAGATTCTTTTATTTTTCTCAGAAACTCTTTATGGACAATAGTCGATATGAAATCAAATGTAAAATCAGGTGTCATATTTCTCTCTCACAAAGCTGGTTACAAGTTCAGAGGATGGTTTGTCATTGAACAAAATTCTGCCAACATTCCAATTACAAAGACAGTTACATATGAATTATAATTACTTATTTTTAGTTGCCATACATAATTTATGTCAAAAATGATCTTGAGGGTAAAAGATACCAAAAATGAACTCAGCATGCTAAATAATTCAGGATTTTAATGAAGCATAATTACTATTTATCATTGAAGGCAATCTTGTATATATATGTCGAAATCACACTTAAAACCAAAAATAATGCTATGAATAAACCCAGCTTTAACCCAAAACATATGACTGTTTTGTCATACATGATGTCATGGGGTTTAATTCTGACCTTATTTCTTATGTATTATTGGTTGCCATCTTGGATTTATGTCAAAATGACATACGGTAAAGAACTATATCACGATTGAGCCAAAACATATATTTTGATATAACATACTCTGTTGTGTGGCTTTTTTACGATCTTTATATATATTATATGGGTTGCCAAATTATATTTATGCAAATTAAGTAAAATGTTTAGCCCTAGTTAGTTGGCATCAGGGTTAAAATTAAGCTGTGCTAACTAGCAATAGAAATCGTTAAAGAATTTGATGGGAAAACAGTTTCTTGGATCTGAAAATTTTGACGTTTTAATGCTTAATTCAGGTACAGAACTGTAAAGTGCTAAAAATAGCACAATGACCACAATATTTTGATGAACTAGATGTAAATTAATATTTTTTCTGAGAAAGAAGTACTGCATGTTCTTTTTAAGCTGCACCAGTGTATCATGTTAATCAGAGGACAATAATTTAAAATGACAGGGTTTTTGTCGACCACTTTTCTCACTCAGTCAGTCACAAATATCTCTGTAAACTTGTGATGCATTAAAAAAAGAACACCCTGTATAATTGGAAATTCTTAAAAATCCTTGCATAATCACAGCCATTTGTGATGTCTGTTGATTTTCATATTGACTTTCCACAGAACACCAACAAAAAGAAGAAAAACAGTTTTTATATAACAAATATGATACTAAAGCTTTGCCGTTGGTTGTTATCCAAAAATTGAATGTGATCGCATTAAGAATTTATTGCAAGGAAGCTACACGCTTAGCATACTCAAAGTGCTAATGGAATCGAGTTCGCACTTTTTGGTATATTCAAATTTTGATAGTAATTTCCGTTGGTTGTGTTCCAAAAATGGAACTTGATCTCGATAAGAATATTGTAAGGAAACTACTTGCTTAGCAAACTTGAATCAAGTTTGAGGTTTTTGGTATATATTCATATTTTCACTTTTCTTATAGGAAAATACATCCCAAGAGGGTCATATTTTCTATTATTGTCTGTTGAAGTGAATGTGCTTGAGATACTATGTGTTAATTGATTTAATAAAACAATTTACCATAATTTTGCAAAGTAGTTTAGTTTTTGGAGTATTTTCCAAAAACATACAAGGTGCTAATATATCAAACTGCAGGTAAGTTTAAATAAAGGAAACAGGTTCAATAAAATAAGAATTATGGATTGTTTACTATTACTTGTCATAAGTGTTTACCAATACCGTAACTATTATCATTATTTATTAATTAAAAGCTGGTATACCAACTTAATTATTTTGATACTCTGCAATGCTCATCAGCCCGGTAGGTAATGATCTGACTATGTTCCTCTCTCGTTGAGGAATACAATAATTTATTAGAATGGCTCTAGTCAAAAAAGTTATTTACAGGTGGGTGAATGTCAATCTTCAACGCATTTTTATGCACTATTTTATAACACAAGACTTTCATTTGATATATTTAATTATCTATGGGTGATATACTGTGGAACTACAAACATGTTTAATTTGAATTGAAGAATATGTAGTTGGTAACATAACAGGTACTTGATCTATATCTCTGTTCACTTATATTACAATTACGAATAGTCAATCTTGTTTTTTGGAATCCTGATGTGTTCTTAAGTTCTATATACATGTAGTTATGTAACACTTGAGGGTGACACTGTTGTTCTGTAATAAAAATTACTCAAAAGCTTTTAAAATTTCAAGAAAATCACAAATACAAATTTACAACATATTTAAACGCAAAACAATAGAAAGGGTGAGTGACAATAACCTAACAATGTCATAGATGCCATAGATAATGATACTAAAAGGATGACTACCGTCAGATCCCTCCACTGATTTTTTGTGTAAGACTACCCTCTCTACTCTTGACACTTATTTCAGACTTGTGGTCTAAAGGTTTATATGTAATTAAATTGTTTACTTTTTGAACAGCTACCTATATTTTTTTAACCAAATAGATAGTGAATTGAAGGGTACAATTATGCAAATATTAGACATTGTTTCAATAGTAAGACACTATGAAAAATGTGTCAATTAACTGATTATTTTACATCTATATTTATATGTACTTGGTTACAAACAAATCGCAATATTCCCCTTTTTCACTTTGGTTAAGTGTGTCGTGATCAGTCTTTTTCACTTATTTCAATCTTTTATATTTGTCAAGTGTTGTTTTTCACGTGTATGGAGAAAACTAGTAAAAACCTTTGTCAAGTGAATGAGAACTGTCTATTTATCTGATGTTTTTTTTTGTATCTGGAAGATACTAAAATACATTCCTGTCTCATCGAACCAACACCATTTATTCCTAGCTTCCTATTGGATTATCAAATAATCAATTCATGGCACTAAATGAGACATGACTTGTTGTGAAACCAACGCAACTGTTCCTAACTAGTCAAATCAAACAGGTCTATAACCTTTGTGTGAGGCAGAGATATTGAATCCTTGTCTTTGGTTTACCAATTATTATTTTCAGAAGTTTCACTCATGGGTACTAAGTGCCAGTCAAATGTCTCTTTGTTGGTCTATCAGTTCAAAATTATGTAATAATATTATTGATTACTATTAATACTTTGTTGTTTAAGAGTGAAAAAAACATTCTGTCATTTGTGTCTGAGTGCAGAGTTTGGGGTGGGGGTTGCTATAATCAATACATGACTGAACTTGTCATTAGTATGTTTACACAGGAAAACTCTTTGAATGTAGCTGAGAAAAAGTATAGTATTAGTATTAGCAGGAATAAGGAAACAAAATGGTGAACAATGTTTTGATGCAGTATTCCCATTTTCTTTGTCATCCTCAATTTGTTATATATCAGGTTCTATTGAAGATAATTGCATGATATTAAAGAACAAATTTTAAGAAAGTGGCACAGAATAAAAAAAAATAATACAAAACTAGGGTTTCTAGTTTCTCCAGGCTCGTACACATTTCTTGTCTTTGTCATTTTGCTGATTTCCACCTTTTTATGGAATATGTGGCTTATTTTGGTTTGTCACATCCCATATGTTTGTATTCCTTATTAGGTGTTGTTGTTATCATTTCAGTGATGTCTTGACTCTGGTCCTTCTGTCTTTTTGAGAATTGCTCTTTCAATGTTTGGTCTTGGAGGAATGTAGTCTTTCTCAGATCTATCATTGTATTCCTTGTCTACCTCTCAGATGATAATGCTTGTTGGACTGCCTGGTTGTGGTAAAACTACATGGGCCACCAACATGAAGAAGAGTCACCCTGAAAAACGATACAACATCATAGGCACAGACACTCTCATTGACAAAATGAGAGTCATGGGCTTGCCAAGAAAGAAGAATTTCGGAGGACGTTGGGAAGTTCTTATTGAAAAGGCAACCAAGTGCCTCAACAAATTTTTCCTGATAGGTATGTTTAATGTGTGAGATTGTAGAAATGTCAAATAATTCTTTTGTTTTGCTGTGTCACTCAGATGGTAATGATTGTTGGACTTCCTGGTTCTGGTAAGACTACCTGGGGCATCAACATGGCCAAGTTTCACCCTGAGAAGCGCTACAATATCATAGGCTCTGATACCCTCATTGATAAAATGAGAGTCAATGGCTTGCCAAGAAAGAGGAATTATCATGGCCGTTGGGATGTTCTTATTGATAAAGCAACCAAGTGTCTCAACAAACTGTTCCTGATAGGTATGGTCTTTTTTGAAGTGAACGACGGACTTGAGGCAACTGTGCTGATTCGTCTGGCATGTATTAGATAGAGGGATGCTCTCCCCTGAGACACTTCCCTCCTTTAGATAGTAGATTATTTTATAGTATCAAGAGTAATGGATTGGTCAATTAGTGTGAAATTGAAATCCTTTATTGATTGCTGCAGTTGCAATTAGCATTGCTCAAATTGTATTTTGCATTATAGCAGAGACGGACCCACAGACGTTTTAAGCTTTAGGTGTTTTTCCCATGGATCTGTCAATGAAAGATTCTGCCACCTCACTGCTGAAATAAGACTTCTTAGCCTTGACTGCATTGTAAAACACATTGAGTAGGACATGAGCTATGTAAATGGCATCTATAATAAATTCAGAATTGACAGAATAAAGCCAGGAGTTTTTAAAAAAGAATTCAATTGATAATATTAGATGAAACATTGTGTATTTGATTGTGTATAGAATTTTGCAGCTCAAGAATTTTCTTTTTTTCAGCCGCAAAGAGAAAGAGAAACTACATCCTTGACCAGACAAATGTCTACGCATCAGCTCGCAAGAGGAAGATGAAAAACTTCAATGAATTTTTCAAGATTGCTTCTGTAATTCAACCTGACAACCCTGAGTTGGAGCGACGATCTAAGAAAAGAACAGTTGAAGATGGTATCTTTCTTTTTTGCTTCTATTCATGTATAAAGTTACATTCTATGTGTTGTTTTATTTTTTAGAACAACCAAGGAATAGAATGTCTATGACACATTTTTGCCCAGAGATTTATTATTGTTAAATCCATTGTTGATAACAGATTTCATGTTTCTATGAGAAACCAGTGCTGTTTTGTTAGAACAAATTGTAATTAAAATTTTGCTTCAGTATAAAAGTGATTTACAGTAAGAATCTTATCATTGCTGAATACTTTGATATCTCTTTTTCAGGAAAAATGGTTCCAGAATCTGCAGTGTTAGAAATGAAAAAGAACTTTTCAATTCCACTTGAGCGAGACAACCTTTTTGACAGAATTGACTTTGTGGAACTTAAAAAGGAGGCTGTGTCAGATTTGCTTACTAGGTATGTGCATGCATTGGGTTTGGTCATGTGGATTGATTCGGATAGTTTTCTGTGTCTTGTTATTTTTTTTATTTATTATTAATATTACTAAGTGCCCCCTCCCCCATACAAGGCTGATCACAAAAAAGTCACTCATGGTAAATTGATTCAAAGGATAAAGTGATGTGAATAGAACTGATGGTTTTGGATGCACAATTTTTGTCCCCTCCTATTCTTTGTACATAAAACTTGACAGTGGTTTCTTGCTATTATCCTGCCGTTTTTTATCATGGTTTATTTATATTCCTCATTACACGCTTTATATCTAATATGAATTAAGTTCCTTTTGGATAGCAGGTAATCAGTTTTTATCCTATTGACACACTAAATTTTAATCATAGATTCCACATTAAAACATGTTTTGAACTGATAACACTTTAGCATTTTGGCTAATGAGCCTTTTTGTCCATGTTTCAGATACAATAATGTCGGCAAGGAGGGAGGTCAAAGGGAAGACCGTAGTCGTAGCACTTCTATTGGCAGTGCTGGAAAAGGAGGAGGCTTCATCAAACCTGTAAGTATTTATATAGTAGAACTCAAACTTTGTATCAATGTAATGAAAACAACAATTAATAACCAACAAAATTATTTCAAGGTTAAAAGCTAAAATTCAAACGTATTTTTGATCACTTAACAACTCTAGACTGTTAAAACTTTACAGCTGTTTAAGGAATTCTTTTATTTTGGTGAATTCACAAGGTTTATAACACAGATTAAAAGAGAAAAAGGACTGGCAAATAAGATAGAATAGTCTTTATACATCCATTAAGAATATTCACTAAAAAAAATTCTTCCTTGTTAGTTGGTAACTCAGGGGAAGCTTTTTTGACAGAAGACTTTATAGTAACCTTTGTAAATTATGTGTATTTTACTGATTTTGTGATATGTGACTTCACATTTGATCATGGTTATATCTTTTATTTTCATGGTAGGATGAGAAACAGTCCAACTATGGAGGAGGATATCCAAATCAAGGCTATGGTCCCCCAGGTGGTGGATATGGTGGCCCTCCTAAACGTGAGCACTGGCAGAATAATCAAGATGAACCTGCTTTCAAACGCAGTAGAAGCGAATACGGGAATACCCCAGACTTACCAAAACAGCCGTACGAAGAAAAACCACAGTTTCATCAAGGACATTCAGGTTTTGGCCCTGATCAGGGCAAGGTCAAAGAAGAGCAGTGGTCCTCACCTGGTGGTCAGTGGCAAAATCAATCAGCTGGTGGCCAGTCAGAAAGAGGTTCTTACCCACAAAGGAACCAAGCTGGTGGTCAGGGCATGTATGGTGCAGCAGGTTCAGGATATGAAGGCCAACAGGTAATTGGAGACTGATTTACGCAAGAATTCAGATAGTCATAGATAATATTTCAGCATTAATTGTGGTATTAAACAGGCTATGATGATAATTGTATCAAGCTTCCAGGGATGGCTGCAGGCATGAAAACATACATTGTCCATTTTAGGTTTTTGCATTCTTTATCTGTTTGTATTTAAAGCTAACATATTCTTACTCTTGCACTTGAATAGAAGGGGGATGGGGAGATGATGTATATTTAGTGAATAGAATTATAAAGGATAAGAAGTTCACTGCTGCCTTTGTCAAAGTTAGCATTTGTTTTGTTAAAAGCAGGAGTGAATTCAACTCCAGTGAAAAAACTTCTTTGAGTTCCATTTACATCTCTGAATGAAGTTTCAGTTTTTATTCTGTAAGCAACCCCCCCCCCCCCCAAAAAGGTTTTGTCTCATAGTTGTGTTGTCTTCTTTTTAATTATTGTAAATCATAGGTGAAACCTGCTCTGGTTTTATCTGATTTCAGTTTTTTCTAAATTCTTTGTACCATATAAAGATGCAACTTTCATGGCTTTTTCAGATTTGTTAAATCCCTTCGGGTTTCAAGTTTCAATCCTGTTAAATGAAGAAAATATGTTGTTTTTTTTGTTATCTTTATAAGTGTTTTGTCTATGCACAGAGCTGGCAACAAGAGCAATATGGAGCAAACCAAAGAGAACCACAGGACAAGCCTTGGCAACAACAGCAACAGGATAGGTATCCCGCTGCTAACAAGAATGAATGGCCTGCTCAAAGAGGAGATCAGATGGACCCAAGTGGTTCAGATCCTTACAGGTATATTTTTAGCTTCTGACCTTTTTACATTTTGACTTATCTATCAATTATGTCAATTTTTCTTCTATTATCTAGGTCTTTTCCTCCTGCTGAGTTTTCTTAAGTATAGTCCATCATCATCATCACCATCATTATATCCCTATTTATTTTCTACGGGTTGGGATTAATCCTCTACAGAGGGTAGGGCTCGCTTGACATTTCTCAATCTCCCATGCAACGCTAGGTGGTCACAGGAGTTGATGGCAGTCATGCCTATCCCCACCCAATCTTTCCGCACGCATTCCTCCCAGGTTTTCTTAATCTCCCTGGGCCCTTATTTGAGACAATCTTCAACTTCTCACTCTGTTGATCCAACCCTTACTTCTCTCTATGTGTCGAAACCAACGCAACCTTGATTCTGACAATGGATGACAGATCTTCAATGCCAAGCATTGACAGAATTCAGAGCTGCCAAGTGTACGTGATGTTGCGTATTTGTTACGCAAATTGCGCGGGTACACCCTGGCGCCTTAAATTACGCGAAATCGTCTTCTTCAATTACGCGAAATTATTGCCGCGCGCCTGACTTGTTTCTATCCGCTATTATAAAAATCTTTGGTTTT
>JAUUEB010098056.1:0-15200 GCA_032362205.1 Clione limacina | reverse complement strand
AACTACGTTATATTGAGGTAAAACTAATAGAGACAAAGAGGGAAAAAACTTGTGCTTTTGAAAAACATACGTTATTTAGAAATCTACGTTAAATCGAGTTACGTTATATCGAGGTTAAACTGTACTTATCTAAGTTTTAAGTAA
This sequence comes from Clione limacina, assembly GCA_032362205.1. Classification (NCBI taxonomy): domain Eukaryota; kingdom Metazoa; phylum Mollusca; class Gastropoda; order Pteropoda; family Clionidae; genus Clione; species Clione limacina. The sequence goes on along the minus strand of JAUUEB010098056.1, from coordinate 15,056 downwards.
ATTAAAAAAAAAAAAAAATTTATGAATACCAATATATTATGTAGCAGTAAAAATAAACTAATCCATTGGGAATGGGTACACTTTTACCAACAACACAATATAAATGTTTCCTTTTTGATTATTCTAAGATAATCAACTCTAGGATGAAAAATAGTATGGAATAAAGTTCCTCAACAAATAAGCAAGGTACTGTAAACGTCTTTATTTTCGAAAGGGTCTGGATTTTCACAAATTGTCAGGTATTCGCAAAATTTAGTCTCTCGTGAAAACCGATCTGCAGCTCTGCTCGAGTACTTTTCATTAAAAAAAAAAAGGCATGATTCTCTTAGGCCTCTGAGGTAAATCAATAAATTGTAAAACATATAAGAAATATTCAATGGACAAGAGATATTCTATATAATGGCATTTATAATTATAATAGTACGACTTCTTACTTTCCATTGGCTTTCTGCTGGTAGGAGAATGGACAAGTTCATCTGATTCTTCTTCACTATCAAGAGGCTTCTTTTTTGTACCTTAATTGAGGTGCAAAGTAAACAAAAATGTTATAATCTTAATAAGAGAACAATAATTAAAAAAGAACAAATCTAAAAGATCAATAAATCAGACTCAAGTTTTGATATCATTATACTTAAACCTCAACCTGTGCTACAGATGCACTTCACACATTGGATTATAAACTAAAGCAAAGATGAATTATCTGATACAGCATTGTTGTTTTTTTGGCATTATATATATTTTAATTTGAGCAGAGCCTGAGGGTATGGCTTCTTTTCTGAAGTCTTAACTGAAGTCCTCTCCAAAGGCAAAAGTTAACTGTTATATATGGCTTTGTTGGGCCTGTATCGTGGTATACTTGTCTGATGTCATATGTTGTCAACTGTAAAGCTGGCAGTATAAATATCAGAGTACCTTAGGAAGCCAGATAGCTGCCAACCTTTGGGTGGAGGGACGCACTAAAATATTAAAACATGAGAGTGTAAAGCAGTTGGGTTACGCAAAATCAGTCCTCTTGGTTTACTCTCAAACCAAGTTGATTACGTCCGAGCTAAAAGCAGGCGAACGATACAAACAAATAATACCGTGAGCATATAGCCAATCAAATGTTGACTTATAAGATAGTCTAAAAAATTCAGATTTATTCTGGTCTAACATCAATGTGTTTTTGTTGTTTGTTTCGTAAATTTTAGTTCTTCTAAATGTGATTTCTTTCTTTTGCTTTCTTTTTTTATTATTCGCATAGTATTGGAAAGTTTATTAGTTCTTCTTTTCTAACAGGAATAAAAGACAAAATCAAATCAATATGGTAAAAATCGTCGGATTAGGATTAACTTTACTTATGAATTGACAATTGTGTTTTTGTATTGCTTTGCTTTTATTTTGTCATTCATGTTTGCCATTAACATTTCTGTTTCTACTAATAACACTTTATCAGCGCTTTATTTTATATACAATACCACCTCCAACCTTCTGTCTTATCTACAACTAAGTATATTTACAACGGCACTTCTAGGATTACATGGCCTTTAACACAATACTTTACATAAAAAAGCAAATAAGGTATGTTGCGTAAAATATTGCTGAAATGACTCAAATTGATTAAAGAAAAAAACAATCAAGTGCAACTCAAACCAAATATACTTAAAAACTGGTACACTGCTAAATATAAAAGCTAGCATGTGTTCTCTTATTTTGAGCAATGCACAGATCATTTGAGGAGCAACATAGGCAAAATTGTCCACTAAGCATGACTCATGCAGAGCACTGTGAACAACTCAATTAATATACTAAGCTCATATTGCCAAGTCTCACTCTTCATTAAAGAATGATCAACTCTTTTCTTCGTCCGAGACAAATATACATAGGTATAAATTATTCCTTAAATATTCATGAAAATGTACAAATTGTTGTATATTCACAGCCAAGGCTATAATAGAGGAGTGGTTAAGAGACACAAACAAGAATCCAGAGATTCATGACCACTTTGCAAATAAGGAATTTCCATGCATGAATATTTGTTGAAAGTGGCTATAATGGTATGTGGTGTTTATTAAACATGATGAGAAAAATACCATGGTCAGTGCACTCATGCTATCTTTAAACTTTTTTTTTATTGTAGATATATTGACAGGTTTATTACTCTGGGTTATATCAAAGTCTAATATATATATATACTTGGGGAGTGCCTCTGGGCCAAACCATCACTCTATATAATAATACGCCCAGATGAAAGAGCACAGCTGGATCAAGATTACTAGTTACAACAAAGAAGGAATAACAAGGCTCTAATCTAAGAGAAAAATTGAAAACTTAATAAAATAAGGAAAAGATAATGGAGACATCAAAATTGAAGGAGCCTTCTAGGACATATTTTTCCTTAATATACAAAACGAAGAGAGTAAGACTTGGATCAGATTGTATTCCATCCATTATATATTGGTGTAGAAAATTAGTTGCAGCTACTGTTATGCCTTGGATGACATAACAAGTGTGGTAATATTGTTGATAGCTAAGGGTGAACTTTACTTCCTCAATAGTTTTCCTAGCAAAAATCATAAATCGAACAATTCTTTCCTTCAATTTTGTTACTGTTTTAATTGTCTATTCTTCTTCTTCCATTGAAGATGTTGCATCAGTATTGTCACCCACTAACACTTCTTGTTCTTTGAAATGAATGCCTTAGTGCTCTCTTTAAAAACATGAAGAAATGAAGAATCTTTTACAGTCTCTTGATGGCATTCCATTACCTGACAGTGCTTGGAAAAAAAGAGTGCAAATGCACACTGGACCCAGGTCTTAGTATCTCATAAGAATTCCAACATGAGGCTGCTCTGGTTCTACCAGTCTAGTATGAGACTTGGTTTAGCAGATTGGCATATTTTTCACATTATTTCTAAATTTGCTTTGGTTTTATCAGAACTTTTTCTGCAAGGCAGGTAGTGTGAGCTTTCTATCAGGGTTTCATACCACTCAAAGAAATTTTGATTTGCAAGCCCAAGCAGCCTGCTGTTATCATGTTGTGAGCAGGCTTGAGCATTGCAGCAAGTTTACTGTTAGCATATTGAAAATGATTGTCTCTGATACTGTGTTGTTGTTATAACATCTTCCTGATGACTTGTAGTAGTATGTAGGAACTATAAGCATTGTGCTTAATAAAGGTCAACCAATACCATTTTCCCTTTCACCAGGGGCAATGTATGTGTCACTTGGCAGGTTCTTTTTCTCAATTTCATTTTGAATACAAAGAATTGAAAAATCACATCCATTTACACCTATTCTTCTCCATGTTAAGGCTATTAATACAACAAGCAGACTTAGGTACGAAGCCCTAACCCACAAAGCCGAGCTGAAGCCAAAAACCTTATATCTCATGAAGCCAAAACCTCTCTAAAAACGACACAAAGCAAAGACTCTTTCTAGAAATGAAAAAGCATGAAGCCAAAGCCTCTTGATTTTGTGACTTCAAAGAAGAAAAATAGTTTTTATATATTAAATAATATTGTATTCTGATAATTTGTATTTAAAACATCGGAAATAAGAACTAGTACTAGAAGCAGCAAGTTCTTTCTTCCCTTTAACACAAGATTTCTTTTAACATCTTTTAATGAAAAGTGACTTATAACATTAAAACAAGCTTTGCAAAGCACTATATTTTTTTAAATCAGCTCACAAAGTTGAGGCCGAAGCTTGTTTTTTTACCTCTAACTAACTCTAATAAACAAAACCAAGCGTGAAGTCTAAACTCAGGCTTGAGGATGCCGGCTTTGTACCCATGTCTGGCAACAAGCTTTGTGTTGACAAATACAATATACTTGCACAATTTGAATATTGCTTAACTCACTAACTCTTTGGTTTAAGAAAGATTAAATCAATAAATTAAAAAAACGGTAGTGCAAAGACTAATGAGTGCCAGAAAAACTGTGGACTGATGTAAATCCAAGATATACAATAATAGCTTGAAATCTCTTAGAGATAAGTCGGCAAAGATAAATAGCCTGTGCTGCTTCATGCATCAATCAATGTGATCTTGTGGTGTACTCACTCCTGTTCTTAAAGAACCTAAATGAGCGTCTTGGACTTGATGGGATACAGGAAATTGAGAGGTTTTGTTGCTCATTTTTCAGATCTCGTCTCTCTGAATCAATCAGTATATTTTCAAGAAGGAATCAGCTCTCATCCAAAAACATGATAATAAATATGTTACTTCTTTACATATAGTATAAATAAAGAAAAAATAACTGATCAAGTTGTAGGAAGTTTGTATCAATGAAAAAACTGCTAACTATTCAGGATATATCTTCAGAAAACACGCTTATTGCAAAGGAAAAAAGCTACAAATGAGAAACATGCTAAATAGTCAATCACAAATTTCCAACAAATGCATAAACTGTGAGCTTATTATGAGCAGAAACAAAAATGTACATTTGATATCAAAGAAGACGTTAATCTATTCCCTCTATGTCTGATCATCTAATCATCCATATCCAAACTAATCTACTACCAACCAGGTCCTCCAGACCTTAAAATATTTCCAGCTCCAGACAGTAAAGCCAGCAACAGTTTTACAAAATTTGCGCCCCCTGTCATGTTAAACTTCCTTCCAAGTTCAGACCTCAGTCATGTTCATTTGAAATTAATTATTAGAAGATAACAGTTGCAGTGTAGATCCTAAATTCAATCATCTAATTGAAATTCAAAATTTTCATTCATCAGATAAAGGTTTATCCAGGAGTTGACCTGGAGCCGATCAATTTTCCCCAGCTCCAACTCCAACTCAGTTTTTTCCCTGACTCCATCTAAAACCCTTCCAGGGGGCAACCCTGCTAGCAACAATTGATCATGAATCTTATTCTCATTAGTTTAACATTTGTCCTGTTTGCCAATTCAAATAAAGATCAAAACAAGAGCAATGTGATACAATCTAAGCTAATTATTCCATTCAAAATAGTTAATTAAAAGATAATATCAACATCTATAAAATAAAAAAGACAAACGGTTGAGCAAGCCAACATAGAGCCAACAAATGAATTGACTGATTCACACACATACAATTGAAAGCAAATCATTTGCACATTAAAAAAATCATATTTTAAAGTTAACTCAGACAGAACTCTATTGCCCAACAATTCATTGTCTGACATGCCCCGCTGTCCAACAGAAATGACTGGGGTCCTTTCTCTTCTACATATTTCCTAGGATGAACTGACAATTTGCAATTCCGACAGCAAGCAGTGGAATATGATGCCATTGCTTAGCAAAAAGTGATATCTACTGTTGATTATTATCAGACAAAGGCAATCGTCCATGTTAAGACAACTTTAAAAACAACCGATTAAAGCTACATACTGAAACTTGACACTCAGCTCAATAGACTAGCAGGAAGTGGAAAACTATGACAAGTATAAGGAAAATAGGTTGCACTGAAGAACTGACACTGCAGGCCAATAATGCGTTTAGCATATCTGTGTTTACTATGGCAGTAAAATGAACACGTTTGATCTTGAAGTGGCAGAGATTTTTACAGTGGCCTTGTGAAACTTCTGTTTTTATAACCATAACATAGGTGGTAGAGAGAGAAGCAATTGACAAGGGAAAGCATTCATTCGATAAAATGAGGAAAATTTTCAATCAATTGACTTACTGCAGTATCAAGGATGGGTTAGAGTTTGATTTCCCATTCGAGTGGCTCAAGGAATTCTTCATACCAGCATAAAACATAACTACATACTATATGTATGTCAAATGCAAATACTGTTGGAAAGTCTTTTAAAAATTAAGGAAAAAATAAATAAAAAATGCAGAAAAGGAAATGATAATAAGAAAACAAAATACATAGAAAACATTACAAAATTAAACATTAAAAAAACATAAACAAATTAAAATTGATAACAAAAATACCCTAAAAAATATCATGTTATTAAAATCAATTAAAACTTGAAAGAATCTTTAACAAAAACAATTTTAAATAACACTAAAACTAAAAAGAATGTGAACAGTACGATATATATTGTCTTTTCTAGACTTATGACGCCTTTGTATATTTTATTTAAAATAAATATAAATAGTGAGAGAAAACAGGAAGCAATATGTCCAATGTTAAATGATCAGTTGTATGAAAGTCAGAATCTTATTCTCTCACAAACTTCATAATCCGACATATCAGCTGGGGACGGACGATGTTGGATAATGGGGTTTTGACTGTGCGTTATTTATGATTTAATAAATCCTGTAGGTCTTTATATTATTTGTGGCACATGCCACCATCAGGGTAGGCAGCAAGTTAAGAAAAGGTGCACATGCCTTGCAGTGTCATAATTATGTTCATAATGCTACGATAATCGGACAACAACTTTAATAAAAACAACTACATGCTAAAACCAAAATAACATAATCAAAGTAAGAATTATCTATTTCAAAAAAGGCCTACATAACGTGTCATATTGTGAGCAGGTTGAAAAAAACAGAGATGAGGAGGAACGGTTATTGCCACATACACAGAATCCGCAGATAGACAGTATCCATGACCTACTTTTAAATAAAGAGTGTCTGCACATTTTCTTCACACTTAGAAAAATAACTATGTCTCACTGATCAAGTTTTGAATTCTTTGCAAAATGAGACAGACACTGAAGAAGGTCTTTATTTTATAAGATTCTTTAAAGTTTTAACGACAAAACAACTTATTTCCTTAACATTGCGAATTCTGTGTGCACTATTAAAAGTATACAAAACAAGGAAGATTATTTTGAGGAAGTAGAAAACCAACTTCACAACAAACATTAATGTAACATAATACATGAGTTGACTAACAATCAAATTGGTTCCATATTCCATGGTGAACAGCATCTGAAACCATTGAAACAAGTAAGAAAACTCACATCTGATAGTAAAACTATACAATAAACAAAATGACTGATGACTATTGAAATTCAATGACATGACATTGCATGGATGTTTTCCCAAACTAGAAGCAAGGAATTATGAACAAAAATTATAATGAAATGTGTAGTCTTGTACTTATTCTGAGGCTTCTGGTGATAATCAATTCTTAAATGTCAATTTTCTAAGGCACACACATAAATGCATCTTGTTTAGTAATCCCCAATAACACACTCCTTTAAGCTGTTGTTACTTATCAACACTTAGTCTTACTTAACACACTAAAGAGTTTCAGTAGTAACAAAAATCAGAATCTAGCGCTAAAGGAAAAAATGCTTGAGGAATAAAGGATTCTAAGGCACACTTGAAAGTAAGGGTATTTCTTTGCTAAGGTATGGCAAAATGTTGACAAATAACAAAAATCAAACAAAAATAGGACTGATCCCATCCATGCATTCCAATACACTCTTATAGAAAGTTTAAGAATATTCTTTCATCAAACTCAGGTATCAAAAACAAATGTAGGACCAATCTTCAAAATTTAAGACATATTACTAAAACACAAAATTAATGTTCACAGCTTAATAGCAACATAACAAGACATCCCCTTCAAAACAGATTCTTATTTCCTATATCAAATCATAAGACTGACATACAAGGCAGGACTCTTCAATCTTTCTAAAATTTCTTGGACATCACGACACAATCGACACAATTTGCCTTTTATCTCCCTTGTGATGTTTTTGTTCGTAGCTTCAAAACTTGAGTTAACAGAACAAAAGGTGATCACAAGCAAAAATGAGTTTGCAGATTTTAACTAAAGCATTCAATATCTTGAAACTTTCTTACAAAATGCACATTTTTAAAAGTTTTGGTACAATATCCTCAAATTAGAACACACTAGGACAGAAAGTGAAGAAAGGAACCTTGACATACACAAGAATTAACAGAAAGTAAAAACTATCAAACAAAAATCATAAAAATAATGGCAAAAGAAAGGTGACAGAGTGATGCATTCAAAATGGCCCTGATATCTAATAACTTTTGGTGACCATTGGAGCACTGTTATCCTTCTTAAAAGTGAAATTTAATATGGCAAAAGTGTATGTTTCTGTGGCATAAAACCCTTTGTCATTGTCAGGGGTAAAGCCAAAGTCAGGATATTTAACTCAATATAGTCACAGAAAGTGAAAAAACTCCCAATATTTGTTGAGATTTACTTTGTACATTGTACTAAGTTAGATAATCATGAACAGTATGTCATCGGACTACTGGTTTGAATTTATTAACACCAAACTTAACATTTTTTTATCTATACTGTATACAATGTCTTATCGCAAGTATTCAATCTATAAAAATCTTTTAGATCAAAGAAAGATGTAGTATGATCTTTAAGGCAACTCTTTGTTATAAATTAGCAGTTCTTTGGTGACAAAATGCAAATTCTCGTCACCTAAGTGAGGAAAAGTAGTCAACAATTACCATTCACTTTCTTGATACTTTGTATTGAAAACTATAAAATTGCATCAAAAAGTTGAACATTTAAGTTATTTTTTTAAGTGAAATCATTGACAACGAGTTGTTTTGTCTTAAATCCTTAACAATGCCATTACTGTGAACAGTAATAATTTTGCGTATGCTTTCATCATCAGCTGATCCTATAAATTATTATTTATATAAAACTTTAATTCAAAAGTTTTAATCTAGCACACAAACCAAACTCACCTCCAAACCAGTTTTTGATTTCCTCCTTGGCTTTGCGCAGTGGACTAAAATGTCCACCATCACCAGGTCTGTCTAAATCATCCGTCTCTTCCTTGCGTCTAAACATATCTCTGGACACAGCTGCCTCAATTTCTCTCTTTTTTTCATCAGTAATTTGTGCTCCTCGCGGAATAACAAGAGGTGCAGGTCTGCTGTTCGCATCAATAGATAGTGATCGAAGTGGCTCTGATCGAAGTGGCTTTTCTTTCTCAGGAGATACATCCTAAAATTGAAAACATGAGATAATTCAAACAAAAAAGAAATGTTTAAGTAAAATAATAGACAAAATCCACCATCTTAAATTATAAAAATTGTTCATTACCTTATAAGTAAAGATTTCAACCACCTTTAAAGTTAAGTTATTTTGCATAAAGATAAGGCATGGATGAAACATAGAAAAGCTGTCTAAAAGGACTGAAGTCAAATAATCTATGACTACTGTTTTTTAGGTCAATTTTTACCTTCACATCTTTTATGACATTAACTGGTCAAATATAACATTTGAAAAATACGCTCTTCACATTTTGAATGTGGCTGACAGAAATTGACCTCACTTCATTTATACCTTGGTCACTTTTGCTAAGAACTAAAAGATTTGTTTTACAAAAACTAAACCTTGAATCTATTCAGTTCAACGTTATACTTTTTTGTTTAGTTCTTTTCCTTACTTTTGTTAATACTCCCCTCATTAATACTCCCCTCATTAATACTCCCCTCATTAATGCTCCCCTCATTAATACTCCCCTCATACCTTTGCTTGAATCAGTCATAAACCGGCAGAACAAAGAGAAATAATGAAACTAGATTGGCAAGCTCACATTTACAATGTGTAAATTGAAGTTGATTCCCTGTATTCTACACTCATGATAAAGACAATCTTCCCTCTTTATAAAATCTTCATTAATATTTTATGTAATGAAAAGAAATAGTAACATAATGCTAAAGCACGTTTTGGGTAAAGCATTGTATTGTGTCACCAAATACTTTAACTGTTATACAGGATATAATAACTATAAATGTAAAAATCAACCATTGAAATTATATTCTTAGATTTCTTCATATAAACTATCTTTGGCTGCCTCCTGATCAGAAAACTTTCAAATTTCCAGACAATTTCCATTCCTATAAAATAATAGCTGTTCAAAGTATAATAAAAACATCAAGCATGAGAACGCTTCCAACAATATTCTAGAGATTTTTTAAGAAGCTTTAACTACAAAAAATGGTTATTACCGTATAAAAGGAATTAACCAATTTGACAACAAATTAATCTAAAACCTTTTGATCATTTTGACGACCCTATCAAGAGACTAAATGTCAGTTTGTAGTGTTTATCAGTGACTTCATGATCTCATTGGCACCAACCAGACAAAATCATGATTGAGCCACAACGATTGACTTATGCATAGTTAATCATTATTATGACCCAAGAGCTAAATTAAAGAGGGGGAAGTTTGATTTGATTATAGGTGTAGAAAATAAATTAATAAAATCTTCCTGTGATAATAAGATAACTTTTATACTGTAGTTCATATCTATCAGTTGAATGTTACATTATTTGGAGGTGTTATTAAATTGAATGAGGGAAGTGGTTAATTACAAAAGTTACACAACAAATGGAAAGTAAAAGTAAGAAAAACATACATGCGAGGAACTAAATGCAAATATACCAAGCTCAACTTGTCTCAATACTTAATCACTTAACTTTTGATCAGTAAGAAGATCAGTAAACTTATTGACAATTTTCAAGACAAGAAAAGCTTGATTTTCATTTACAGGCCATACATAAGACACACTCAAGCATTTCAGCAGGACTTCTACTGTTCTAATAGGAAATATAAGGTTTATAGTATAGAGAACTGTTAAGTCTAATAAATAATAACAATAAAAATAGAAATCTCTCAACAACCCTTGATAGTAATCTAACCCTTGATAGTAATCTATCAAGAGCTTGCTCCTTTGAGGACAGAAAAGAAGTAGTCATTGATTAAGTTAAATATTTGAATTAATTTTTATGATGAGATAAATATCATAGATTATGTAAAAATAGAACAATTAAGTGAGAATGCTAACGTAAGCTATAAAATCAGCATGCAAGAGAGTGCAATAGAGAAAATAAAAGCTGAAAAACTTCACTATAATAAAAGCAGTCTAGTTAAAAGGTATGCCCAATAAGCAGACTAAATACAAAAAAAACAGAAATAAGGTGAGCGATATGGTCACTCTAAACTACATTATCAACAGACTAAATACCAACATTTATGGAGATGAAGTAAGAACATCATAACTCAAGTTTTTTTTTTGCTCATTGCGTTTAGAAATAATTTTGTTTGAAGTTATTTTTATCATAATCTTACTGATTTAGTCCATTCAATTTTTGAAAAAGTGCTTTGTTTTTGTTGAGATAACATGTGTTAAAAAAAGATGATTTCATTTAAAATTCACCCATCTACTCTAATTTGTCTGTACCTAGATGTTTTATCTGATAATCAAATGTGCGATAACATTTTAAATCTTCAACACCACATTCGTAAAACTTTGTCTAAAATAACAAAACAAAAACTTTAGCAACTTAAGTAGTTTAACCTTATTCCACAAAGAGTTCTATAAATGGTGAATAGATTGAGATTCTAGATAACCAAACCCAGTTAACGCAAAGCATTTGAGTCATTCATAAGAATGAAGAAAAGCAGCCACCACTGTTAGCACAATGTGTTAAATATTGTAAAAAAGTTTGCATCTGTCTGTCAAACTAATTATCAATAAAGAAATTCTAATATCTAAGTGTAATACTAGTAAGAGCAAAGTGATCTTATTTTTTGAACATGCTATATTGCCAAAAATGTGTAAATATATTAAAAGCTTAACCTCTTCACTGCCAAACCCGGTGTGTTGCAGAGGCAGATTTGCATACGCCAGTGCGCTTGTCTCCTGGACAGGCACAGAAATACAACAATAAAGGGGAAGTCACCACTGAATACTATGGTTAAGCTGTCACACACACAAATTTGGTATTGTCCCTTTAATTGTCATATTTCCACACTCGTCCAAGAGAAAGGTGCAGGGCGTACACAAATCCGCCTGTGTGACACACAGGATTCGGCAGTTCAAAAGCTCCTGGCACAGCTACAGCTCATTTTTTCTCTTGGCAGTGAAAGGATTAAGGAGAAATTACAAGAAAGCAAACTTGTCATCCCTTCAGAGTTATTTGCAACACTTAAAATGCAGAAATGCCACTTTGAAAACACATTTATTTAGAATCTTAAAACAACTGTTTAACCAGTAGTTTGTTGCAATAGAAGAGGGAATTAAGAGGTTAGGCCAGCTTTCATGTGATTACTAGAGGAAAAGACGAAAAACAGGAAGTTCTTGAATAAAAGTTTCTTTTGCGTCACAATGGATGTACAAAAGCTTAACTACTGGCACACATAAATGTCAATAGTTCCTATGACCAACATGATCCCTCTAGGACACTAAGAACCCTCACCCAGTCGGAGAAGGATTCCTGTCTAGCTAATGGTGCTGCACTCTTCCTTGGTTTCCATCGGTGAGATCCACGGCGCACCACAAAGACTCGGCCATCGACCTGTGACAGCATCGTTATTCCATCAATCATGCAACACTTACAAACAAACAAATCTAGATTAACCTCATTCTCAATTTGAATGCTTCATCTCACAACATTGGTCATTGATAAAATCGTAACCAACAAGCTTCTTCATTATCAAATTAAAAGTTTAAAAGATTTATCATCTTATCTTATCAGTATAAAAAAAGTTTGTCAGCATGCACAATATTTTATTTTGGCATGCACAACCTTTACTTAGCTTAAGTTAGGTTAAAATCCCATAAACCAATGTAACAGATCATAAGGGAAGCGATTTGACTCATTTCGGAAAGAGGAGTCCGTCGCTCTCTGTCCTATACTAAGCAATTAATCATTCATAGACAAAACTGTTTGGGTGTTGATGATTTTAGCAAAGATATACTTTTAAAAGCTATACTTGTATTCTTAAGACAATAGCATGATCAAATGTAACATAATTTTGAAAACAAATGATACAAAATTGGAATGCTGGACACTAAAGACTAACTTAAAATATGATGAAACAGCATTGTTCAAGAATGTTTATAATAAAAGGAAGTCACAGCAATATAGCGTTTACTCGCACTTGCCTTGTTGTATACAAACATGGATAAAAGCAAACAGAAGACATCAAGCTTATGGGTGAACAGGCCAATGAAACCCACTGCAAGTTGTGGAACCATACAATAACATTATATAGCCTGGTCAAAAAAGCCCAGAACGGGTACAGTTTTGAATAAAAATCTGCCTGGGCAAGACAAAAAGAGAAAAAAACACTGACATGCAATATTTTTCTTCTTATTCACCAGTAATTTGACACAAACATTATTCATGTTTGAAATGTACTTAAAATTGAAATTAATTGCTTGAACAAACAGTTTTTGTTCAGTCGAAGATGGAACTGGAGTGGTGCAATCATTTTTTGCTTTGTATATTAATCAAGAGCTAGATGACCAATGACAATAGTAAATATTTACATCTAACCGGAAGACCTAGAAAAATATTAATATGAATCCAAAAACTGAAAAGATTATTCATCAAAACATGCTCATTGCAATTCCAGAAATCTGAAGTCAAAATAATTATCTATTTATAGGTGCCAGCAAACATGATGTATATTTCGATGTTGTTATTATTATAATCCCTCTTATTGTATCGAGAAACGTTAATGTATAATATGTACAGCATATCTTATTCCCTATCTTAAGTATGAGGCTCATTTTGACAGAGTACACACTAATAACACTGTCTGATCAGTTCATTACACTTATTGTACTGTTAGCTTTAGGTCTGTACACATACTACAACTTGATGATATATTTCATATGGGCCATTGTCCAGATTTAATCCTTTTGTCCCCCTTCTTTTCAAAACAAAACGGATAGCACTTTAAACAGAGATTATCAAATTCTCAGTGTGCGCCCACTTAATTATGTTCCAGTCAAAATTAAAGTGATTTAGCTCTTATTACAGACTATAGCACATTAGATTACAGAGCATCATAAAAAACAAATGTTAGATTAATAAAACCACTGAAAAAGTATAGCTTTGTAAGTTCATAAATCAGTGTTAGCACCAGTGAGCACACATTTAGTGTGTTACTTAATTATAAGAATCACAAAAATATTTGCCTAACAATTTTTTCACAGTCAAAGTAAAATTTTGAAAGGGGGATAATTTATTTTGATAAATGATGTTGTAAAAGACGAGATCACCCATTTCTAAATTATGATTTGGAATCACAATGACTACTACTGACCCAAACTGATTCTGTTACTGATAAAACAATTTATTTACTTCTATTTTTTGTAAACTTCACTATATTACAAAACAAATGATTTAAGGATCACAAAAAATCAAGAATATACTATCCTTAAATTCTTGTTGATAGATAACACACAATTCAAATTAAATGTCTGCCCTTACAGTTATACATATGTGATGAGCAAAACCAGCAATATCCTACAAAAGCTGGACAATATTTCCAGTCCCTAACCCTTAATGTAGTTTAACTCTTGTGAGTTGTGGTATTACATATTTTAAGATTGTAGGTCCTGATTTAAGTTCATACCATAATCAGCTGTGTATGTCAATTTTAACCAAAGTAAATGACAATATTTTCGCAACTTTTCTGATTTACTGACTGCATAAGTATTTTTGGAACTCCAGTTATTTGAAATTTCTCAATCAACATCTCCATATTTGCAGATCATCCAGGCAAATTTATTTCACCAAGTGTGGATTTCTTTAATACTTAGTGATATCATCTTCTTTACAAAGTCCACAATAAATATCTTTTGAATTTCTCAGGAACAGAGATGTAGAATAACTGCAAGAGTATATTATACTCATGTATTATTATAAGTTATGTCACAGCAAATAAGATGAAAACCAGATATTATAAAAAACGTTGAGCACTTTTCAGTGAACAATTGCAAATAAAAACACTGACTGAAATATTATAGAAATTAAGTTATTGAAATAAAACTTATTCTAAGATATAATTTATCAGGTTATCTACCATTTGATATTAAGATATTTTAGCAGAGGGAGTAACCTTATTGTTTTCCCCATTTTTATTTTTGCTGCATCTGCTAGAATATCTCAATGTCAAATGGTTCATGCCTGATAAATCATTAAGCACAAACTAGTTTCAACAATAATAACAGTATCAACATGCAGCAATTTGAAATTTAAAAAAATACTAAAAACATACTGTCCAGTGGCCCAAGACAAAATTCGAGGATTTTAGCGTAGGTTCGGGGGGGTCAAGGGGGGCAGAGCCCCCTTTCGGAGGGGGTGGAGGAAATTTTTGTCAATTGCAATG
>JAUUEB010097945.1:0-15202 GCA_032362205.1 Clione limacina | reverse complement strand
GTCTATATCATCCTTCCAAATATGAAAGAGATCCAAACAAAATTACTCAAGTTATCGCGTTAACAGACACACACACAGACAAAACGAAAATATACCCCCAGTCACAATCTGTGATCGGGGAATTATTTATCAAATTACGTTCATACACAAAGCACTGTAAAACGAACAAAGTAACTTGTGTAATTATGTTAAATGATGTTGAGATACATGCAAAAATAACTTATAAAGGAGACAATTCAATAACAAGTAACTCTGAACCATAAAAGGAAGTATCATCTTTTCCAGAATCACCAAATTCCACAACTATCTTATAACTACACTTGGCTAATCAACTATAATTTGGTTTCAACCAAGTGACAAGATAGTCACATGGTCTTAAAATAATGAAGATCAATTCAATTCAATTCATTTCAATAAAGTTAATTAATCAGAGAAAACCTGATACAATTCAAATAGTTTTGCTATAAAATATGGGCTGATATATTTGCATTTTTTAAAACTATGGACTATTTTTTCAATGCAACATTTCCATTTGAAATTAAGTTAACATTTTATGAATAGCTACACAATCTTGTGTGCATTTTATGAGAAAAGTTTCTTCTCTTTAAGTTCTCAAAAATTATAAGATCCACAATTTTTACAAACTGAATTTGACTTACAGATTACTCCCCTTATTCCATACTGCACAAAAATGACTTGATTTAAAAAACTATGTACACAAATAATTTCACACTTAGAGAATCGACTTTATTTGAGATTTGAATGGATTAAAGAGACAATAATGAACTGTTGTAGAAAATATAATCTTCTTATTGTCTACATATATCTTAGAAGGAATTAGACAAATGAAACTCATAAATATCATAATTCAACTGAAATAGAAATAAATTTACAAGATATTATGTTCGAATCAAAACAGAAAATATGCAGCAAATTTCCTGGCAGTTCATCAAAAAGCAGACAACATCCAAAATGACATATTAGGATGAGACACATGAACAAGCAATATCAATTAATGTACTTAAAGATTTCACCTGGCCATAAAACACTTATATATGTTTTTGTAGAATTTGTTAGTTATTTGTACCATCAAAGCTAGTGTACAAAAGAAAAAACAGAAAACAAAATGCAAAACGTGACAAATATTATTGCAAATGACATGAGTGTACAGAACGAAGAGTCTGTCAATTGGTGCTGTAATAAAATCAATCAAAGAGGGAAAGAGTCAATAGTGCTGCTGTGGGATCGAACTTTTCATCACAAAAAATATAGTTACTAAAGAAGCTCAGAACATAGCGGTTACATAAATAAAAACATCAACATTCTTATATTAAAATCTCAAAGAAAGAAGCTTGTTTTTTATTTCATTGTACAAGTAAAAATAAATGTGATCCTTTGTTAGGTTAAAACCAATAACCTTCTCACAGTGCTACCAAGATCAAATAATTTTTAAGGATCTGTAGATTCTAAATATATATAACAACTTAGTTGACTTATGTATCTGGGTATGTCTTTAATGACTTAGTTAACCTATGTATCTAGGTATGTCTTTTTCCAGTGAATGATGAGATACAAACTGATAAAAGTTAATAACCTGGTATCATGCCTGAAAGGGTGAATAAGCGGAATTTGTAACTTTTAAGTTAAAATATCATCCAGGGTTTTCTCACACGTTTTTTTCCTTTATTTTATAATTTTTGTTTTAAATCAGTGTAATTCCTGAGCGCCAATGTCGATGTAGCTATCACGTGTTGCAGCAGTTTTTATATTCTTAAAATGTTGCACTTATTTCTGCTGCAAAGCTTTATTATCTTTCTAATATTTACAAGACGCTAATTTCTCAGAGTCCTAATTTACAGCCGACAATAAAATGTGAACTTATAAAACACTTTACCAGAAAACACAAAGTTGAAATCACAAACAACATATTAAAGTATCTATTTGTTCTCTGGCCAATACAAAATGTCCCAATTATTAATCTTTATGTAAACGGTTAGAGAAATGCTTTAACTTAGAAAAGCTAACATATTTCTTTTCATAATTTACTTCAAGATTTGACAATTATATTTCATCTTCTTACATAATCCTTTTCTACAACAAAATTAAAGTTTTCTCATCAAGTTTCCAGTCCTGCTTCCAATACACTTTTGAAGAAGTTATCTACAAGCCTGCATTTCAATCAACAAAAGTAATATGAATATGACAAAAGTCAAGACTTTACATAATCTGTTTTTAAACCTGAAGTAAATATGTATATAAAAGTATTTAACTCAGATTTAACTAACTTCACTGATGAACATTTTGTTGGACAAAATACAAAAAAGTGTGAACAATATTTTGCAACATAATTATCACAAATGGCAGACATAAACGAGTGTCGCATGACATGTAGGAAATCTTGTGAAGTGCATCAACATTTTTGTGCTGCTGCAAAAAGTAGCCAACATTTACCAGGTGATTTCAGCCACTTCTTTATAATACCAAAACAAACATAGTCGACTGCTCATCTCAAATAATAAATGCTCCTAAACAGACCGAGGTCACCATTCAATATCAACTTATATTAGAATTCTTTAAAGTAAAAGAAACCTAAAGAAGTGGCAAAAATCACATGATATTGTTAGCCACAAGCGTGAAAACAAAGCTTGAATCACGCTCAAACGTGAGTCTCACCAGCGTCCTCAGCAGACGGTGTAGCGTCTGGAACAACAGCTGTAGTCTCAGAGCTTGGAGCTGTAACAGTGGGGCAACACAAGTTCAGCAAAATATCAATGTTTTTTGCATGAATTCAACAACTCTAATCGGTTCTGCCTTTATAAGTAGATTGAATAGAAGTGAAAGCTGATGTATGTTTAAATTTCTTTCTTATGATTGTATTTCCCTGTGTTTGTGTGCTTTGAAAGTGTTGATGGAGTTGGGGCGACATTAAGTGAAAAGTGATGGAATGTGTATTTGTGTAATGGGTTCATCTGTCTCCATGTTTAGTTCATAACACATCTGCTTTGTTTCATCTGGTCTTAACATGCCCACATTGGGTGTAGTGAACACTTAAAATAATTGTTTTATTTGAAATCATTTTTTCATAACAAAATATGGCTAATAATTTGATCAGCATGTCCTTTTATATTTTGTAATGATGCTATCTGAGTCTGTTAACTGTAGAACATAAACTATGATAGAAGTCAAGGGCTTAGGCTAAGATATTGCTGTATGGAAACATTTTGAAAAATTGATCAAAACCTGCAGCAGAAAATGTGTGAATTTTGTTTATACTAAGGTTTCAGGACAACAAATATCATCATCTAGTGATATACCATGACAATGTTAGGAAATAAACACATATATCAAACTAACTAATTCTTTATACATACATCTAAAGGTAATTTGTAAAGTTCATATTTCAAAAGTGTTAATTGGAAAAATAATTTCTGTTGAAATTGAATAGATGAGATTGATAATATAAACATTGAATGTCATATGATTTATACAAATCAGTAAAACAGGTATGTAGTACCATAAAAAATATATTTTCAAACAGTGGATATAGAAGGTAAATAATGTTACACTACCACACACACAATCTACTTGAGTACATATGGTTAGTGACTACTTCAACACTGGTTAACTGTGTCAGAATTATTAATTCTCTATAGTTGCACTGTCTTGGGTAAAGCTCTTAAAGATGTTAATAAAATTGCACCAACAATATTGAGGCATCAACTGAAAAAATGCCTTATCTTGTTATTGACAAGTAGATAGGTCATTAACTTTCAGAGTGAGACCATTCACTTTCATCAAGATTTTTTCTTCTTTTGTCTTTTCACTCATTTGAATTCAAATTTTGCGTCATACTTTTTCCTAGCTTGGTCATATTTTGTAGTATATAGTGTATAGGTATTGTCTTTGGTTTTATAGTCATGTTTTTATATTGTTTTTTGCATACATTGTACTTATATTGTTATGGTATTTTTTCATTGCTGTTCTTTTCTTATTTTAATATATTTTCATATAGTCAATGTTATTTCAGTGTTTAGGAAAAAATCATTGAACCTATGTCTGGTTTCTTTCAATCCTGTGAACTCTTAAAAAATGCATAATTATCTTTGACTTCTTACCTGTTGTGGTGATGGTGGGGACTGCTGCATCTCCCACTGATGATCTAGGTTTTGGTACTTGTTCCTTAGCCTGTTCTAGCTCAACAGGGGGAGCAACAGGAGGAGCAACAGGGGAAGCAACTGGCTCTTCCACTGGACTTTTAGCTATACAATAAGGATCAGTTTTATTCATATGTTCAAATTTTAATTGTAAGTAAAACCAAGTTTATCAATGTTTTTGGTGTTCGACTTTTAAAAAGGTGCCCTATCTCCTACTTCTACGCTTTCTGATGTGTTTATTGGAATAAAATAGAATGAGGATCGCTCCATAATGTTTTTGTTAAGAGCAAAGTTTTACTTAAGGAAGCTTCTCATTCTGTATAAGATTATATTTGACAACAGGTTAAAAATACTTGACATTTCTGATAGTTTAATTTGATTAAGTCTAAAAAAAACAATATCAGTATCTTGAAACTAATATATATATATATAAACGTGTTTAATAAAGATAAAAAGCAGATTTGCAAAACAAAAGCTGTGATTGTTCATTCAGGCCAGTGTGTTTAATGTGCACACAGAGGCTGTTTTCCTACACTTTATTTTGATTTAACAAAATGTATTATATTGAATTTTATTTTCAAGTTTTTTGTTAGTAATTAAGCTAGTTTACTCGCTGTGTAGACTGAAAAACCCTTAAACAAAATTAAGAACCTTTTAACACAGCTTAGCCTTATTTTATATTATTTTTTTCATATGAAAGTAGTTTATTTTTTATTGGATATCAATCTTAGTTAGCATCAATTATTAAAGTTCCTGAAAATAGGCTGGTTACATGACAGGTTGTATCTTAATCATTTCATTGAGATCAAGAGAATGATTAGTTTCACAATTATATAAATAGTAAAACAAAAATACACATACACACACACATCAGACACACATGAAATACACATACACACACATCAGACACACATGAAATACACTCATGCATACAAACATGAACATATAAGTAAAAAAGAACAATAGAGAAAGAGAACCTGTGGTATCTAACTGGAAAGCCAAGTTTATTTTTATGCTCTTAAATTATCTAGTTTTCAGATTTCTAATAGATTCAAAGTTTTTGTGTGCTCGTCAAAGCATCAGAAGCATTAATAAGCAGTTTGCAGGGTGCAACATCACCAGAAATCAACAAGAATATCAATACTCTTGTTACCAGAAGAATGTTTGGATTTTGTTTTGTTTTTATCAAATTTATTTTGAAAACTTAACATGTCACTGTTACCTATCATGTTAAGACAAAGAAGTTTTCATAAAACATGAATAACTGTTTTCAAAATCTAAAACTTTGACACTTGAAATATGTCCTGTCCAAAAAGCCTTCAATATCACATACAAGTGTATGTGGAATTGAACACAAAATCATATCTAAAATAAGTGTAGAGCGCTGGGAGCCGAAAATGTTTGTGATAAACCCTATATAAATGTAATTTATCATTATCATAGTGTGATGACTTCTTACGTTTCCAAAATATTTTTTAAATTTAATGATGTGTTATCTATATGGATAACACAACAGCAGTACCATTATATCACCTTTTTTCGTTAATTAAACAATCTTTGGTGTATCATTCAAGATAGAGCCACTACAGGAAAATTCACAACTTAAATATACCCTGTTCAAAACATTGAACTTTTAGTGTCATCATGATGTGATGCAAAAGAAAGATGTACACTGATGGTGGACTCCTTTCACTAAGGGTTTATATGAAAATCCTTTGATTAAAACCTAAAACTTTAAGATGATTAAAATACCCTAAATGACAAAGTTAGGACTTGTTTTCAATCAAACCTCTGACGTAATAACACCCTAAAATTGCAAGTCTCATAATCCTGATTTGAATCCTTCAAAAACCTACCATCTCATTACAGGGTTCTATTATCATGTGCAAGGAGTGCAGGCAATTTACATTTATGCTGGTCATTAATCAATTTCATCAAAAAATATCTATTAAGTTTTCTATTGATTTTACTTAGAAGGAAAACTTATTCATGAACATAATAAGCTTATAAGCTTATGAGCCTAAAATTTACTGTAAACTATGTTCTTAGAGGTCTTTTTTTTTTAGTGACACAAGTCATACTTTGTTGATTATTGTGTCATTGTGTAGCAAGGAACAACATCTTAGTGAATAAACCATCAATCAGCAAGCAGGCTCAAGCTTTTTCAATGTTTTTAAACAATTTCAAATGACTCTTTAATTAGGTAAAATATCACATAAGTTATCTGTATGACAACAAGTTGTTTAGTTTAACAGCAATAAACAAACAGGTCTTTTGACCACTTTAAAGAAACAAATACATACTTAAATGTTTGTGTTTCTCTGAAGTGGTCAAAGACTCCCTAATTTATTGCTGAAACTCTTTAATCAGTTAGGCAATAGATAATATAAGCAAATTTCAGAACACAGATTAGTACAACACAAAAATCTATAGGAATCAGTCAATGTGCACTTTTGAATAAAAATCAAAGACAAACGAAAGAAGAAGTAGAATAATATCAATGTCAGAATTTGTCTATTGCATCATCAAAAATTGTCTTCTGTTTTGTTTTAATTATAAGTGACTCTACCTTGTGATGAAGACATCAAAAATTCATCAGCTGAAGTGAGCTTAACAAGACTCATGATACAGAACAAACACAGCTAACCCTAAAATGACTTTAAAATTTGCAAAACTACTCCTTGATATCATTGAGATCTTCCTTACCCTTTAACATATATATTTTCGTTACTCAATAATATTCTTCCTTTTTGTTATTATAATCGCTAACATTAAATGCTTTTAAGCCTTTGAGACTCGGATCAGCAAGATAAAATCTCACTTTGCGCATGACCAATAATATCCATTAAGAAGCTTTTCACACGCTTAATTGAAACTCAGAGAAGACAAAAGAATAAAACTCTTTATACAAAATCAATTCATTTCATTCTTCATTCAAGCATAGCACTCTTTGTTTTGTTTTGTGTTAGTGTGTATTGTATTTGTTTCTATTTAGGAGAAAGGAGTAGATATTATGCAGAGAGAGGAGCAGATATTGTAATATTCACAATATCTGTAAAGATTGTGATCCTTGTAAGCCAGCAAAATGTCTTCTTGTTCTTGTTGCAGTTGTTTCTGTGAGCTTTATGATTGAAAAGATAGTGTCTAAGCTGTAAGCGACAGCACACATTAAAAAGCATGTTACATTTCATCAAAAACTGGTGCTGGGACCCCTTGAACACACACACCACCGATCACTCAAAACACCACAGAAAACATAGTGCTCAGTTGATGAAATCAGATTATACCCTTTTCCTCTTGTTTTGGTGGTGGGGGAGGTGGTAGAGGGGGAGGTTCCACCGGACCATAGAGTTTCTCCAGTGCATGTTTATCCTCAGCTTTGCCTGCATAAAGTTATTTAGTTATTTTTTTTAAATTCTGTTTGCAGATTGTAGAAATACATACATTTCATATTTAAAGGTAAAATTTTAGATAATTAATCATGGTAACATCAAAAACATGGCATGTAAAAATTAAAAGAAAAGTGTAAGAGCCTTGGCTCTTGGCAACATCACATGTATAGGAAATATCGAAACTAATTCTAAGTGAAAAGCATTTGAGTGTCAAATTAAAGGTTGCTGATTCTTAAAACATAGAAATTATAAATATAGAAAGAATATCATGATAAAAATATACAATAAAAGGACATGAACAAAATGAAGCAATAATACAAAACAAGTAATTAATTTAGTAAAGTATGGTAGCATAGAAGAAACTGTTGATTTTTCAAAACTAGCTGCAACATAGAATAAATTTGAGTCAATTATAACTTCTACCATGTGTGTGTAGTGAAATCAGATGTGTATAAAAATGACATTAAAAGAATATTTAAAATTAGTTTTTGTTGTACAATACAACGTAGAAATTCTTATTTTCAAGGGTATCATGCTCTAACTTTGTAACTAGATTTTCAGTGATTATCAATCAAAACCAAAACTGCTATGCTATCCATGGTATTAAGGAAATTTAAAGAATGTATTGTGATGGCCATCCTAGAAGTCCTGAGGTTTTATTGGGCAAATATGAAAAAATTGACCCATTTTTTCTAGTCACAAATTAAGAGTAGGACACCCTCAATGAATAATCATCTTATCCTTGCAACATGGGAAGCTAAAGATGCTTTAAAAATTTAAGTGATGAGTCTTTTTCCTTAGAAATAATCAACTTTGTGTGTACATGTAGACTCACTTATCAATAATCTAGTTAAACCCATGTTACCAAACTCACAATTTCTCAATTTTTTATGAATTGAATGGTGAGCTTTGCAAGGTCACACATTATAATATGTTAATTCATACATTTTAATTCACTCAATATACATGGTAAGACAAACAGAATAATCTAAGTTGAACAAGTTAAGAAATAACCTTCCCAGTCCTTGCAGTTCAATTGATTAAACCAAGGATTCAAAATACACTCAAACCTGCTAAAATAAATGTTTTTGGAAAAAGTTTTTTCTTGCTTAAAAAAGTATATGTAAAAATGATTTTTTTAAAACTGTAGTCAGAAGCAAAAATGTTCTTGATGTAGGTCTGTATTAAGCTGGTTGGACTGTATAAATATATATATATACAATATAAAAAGTTATCATAATATTTTTAATAGTGTGGCTGTTCATCTTTACTTGAAGGAACTTTACAATAGCACCATGTTTATGTGAACAATTGTTTTGCATAGGCCTCTGAATCAGAGGCTGAATGTTAAATATAATAAAACTTGTATCTATGTTATCATGGACCAAAGATGCATCAAATGTAAGCACAAGAAACATTTCATAAAACTATAATTACAATAATATACATTTAAAATATACTAAACAGACAATCAGTGCATTATTTAACTATAACATATATAGTGTAGTTTATATAAAAAAAGGTCATATGTATCATAAAACTATAGTAAGGAAAGGGATGGAGGTGGTGATAAAATAAAAACTGTATCATAAAATATGCTCAAGAATGAGATGATGTTTAAACAAAAACTCTATAATAAAATTATGATCCAGAAAGGATTTGGTGTAAAGCACTTTTAGAATGTATATAATATATCCAACAAGAGTAGGAGAATTAAAGAAAATATTAGCCTTTCCTAATCTAGCATACATGTAATCACTTTTTGTACAAACACCAGAGTTATCAAGATACAACATGAACTGATATCTTTGATATTTGTTTAAATGTGTGCGTATACTTGTGAGTGTGAAATATGTGGAGATTGGAGATACTTTTTCAATGTTTATCTGCATAAATAACACTATTATCTTAGGTTAAATTCACTTAATAGTAAGCAATATGGTGACAGTTGTCGACTAAAGGCTTAAACCCTTTAACGATCGTTCTATTCTTTTTCCGGTAACAATCTCCAAGGATACAAGTTTTTTAAGTCATTTTTGATAATTCTGTTTATATTTAACTTCTTTGTTTCCTTTTAGCACGGGTGAGAATGAATATTATTAACAATCATTCTTCCAGGGTAGTTTCTTGAAATTGAAAGTTAACGTTCAAAGATTTTATTTCTTTAGAATCTATACAGGTTTCCCTTTACTCTTCTATCCTTGAGCAAACCTTTTTACTATTTTATCTATGCTATGCCAAACAACATTGGGAGGGTCTTAGCTTGACATCTTTGAGAGTGACATTGCAATGTATGGGTGACAAGCCACGGATCACAGCAATCAGCACTTAGAGGTGACATAGCTTGGAATTTCTACAGCGTTTTAATGTACTTTTTTGCGGCAGAGACTATTTACGCAGGAAGCTACCTCCTGTATTTCTAAGTCAGACGTAAAAAAATTGATTGATTTTTGCAATATCTTGACTTAATCTTACCGCAGCGACTAGTTGAGTACAGACAGAGTGCAGTGACATCTACAAACATAAGATAAACTGTGGAACTATTTTCCCACATACGCAATGTTAGAAGCTCTTTTTCAGATAATTGAGAAATTGACGTGTTGTATTGGAAGTTAGATAAAACAATCTCGATTAAGCATCCTCAGACTTCTCGCTCGCTTAAATTAAACTGTCCATATATGCGGCTTTCAAAAATCAGACAGACTAATTTGAATTTTTTTGTGCCAACAAAAGATCTAGATCTCTTTTTAGGTTAAATTGGTGGTCACTTATGTCGATTTATTGTCCATTACTAATCGTCAAAGAGGAAACTTGGTGAGTCTCTGGCAGGCAAAGGTATCAAAAGCTGTGGAATGGTTTTGAAAAAGAAAGAAAAATATTATACAAGAATAAAACTTGGCTACATGGTTACAACATTTTTTTCAGGATTATTCATCTGTTCATTGTGTTGACTATGATCATATCTATGTATCTGTTTAATGATGTATGTTCATCATTTCAGATATTTCTAAAACAACAAGGAAATGGATAAATCTTGAATGAATGATATCAAATACCCTGTAAAACTATGATAGAAGAATCTATATGATTGTATGCCTGATTCAAACGTTATTGCAAAGAAACTCGTAATTCGTTATTTTCTCTTTGTGTCATCAAAATGGATCACAGGAATCTGGCGTCAATCGTGAAAAAACAACTGTTGATACAATTAATTACAAAATGATTAAAATAAAACTAGTTAAAAAAAAGTTTGAATTAATTTGTTAAAACAAAACAAGAAAATCACAATATATAGGTAAAATATTCATAATTGTTTACATTAATACATAACTTATTTAAATTAATACATGACTTATTTACATTAATACATGACTTATTTACATTAATAAATTACTAATTTACATTAGTACATGACAATTTTACACTAATACATGAATTATTTACATAAATATGACTTATTTACAAGATTAAATACTCGTTAGAGCTGATAGATACCTGATAACTCTGTAGCATAATAATCGTTTGGAAGCAGACAAGAGTCCATGTGATTAATCAAATTATGTGCCTTTTAATGTAGCTTTACAAATGATTGATTTTTGATTGGCTCAATCATCGTATATATATGAGTCGAATGAATTTTGCTGTAAGTTTGACTCAACAATAGATTGTGTAAAAATGTTTTTCATTCTAGATACAATGAGCGTCAATCTGAGAAAAATGCAGGCGATTTTTAAAAAATATTATATTTTTAACAGCAAACCTGTTTGAAACAAATTGACTTAATTTCTTACATTACCTTAACACTCCAGCGTCTTACTATGAACATCTAGACTGAAAATGACGTAGAAGGAATTTAAGATAAAATTAATCAGAATTAATGCTTATAAAACGTTTTGTTTTATATTTATACTTAATGCGTTTCTAGTAATTGTGTATGTTCTTTCGATTAGATGTAATCCACTCGGAAATTTTACTATCAATAGACAACATACCAACTATCTTGATGTACAACCTATCAACGCTACAAGGAGTCAATGTGGCCAGGTCAATTCGGCTATGGCGTTGAATGTGGGATTCAATCCCCCACCGGGTCCCAAAATTGCGTTCAAATGCACCAGTAAGCTTTCATATTTCAAATGTGTTCGCCTCGCTGCGCTCTGCTTATGACATATTCCCCCACCAAACATTCCTTGCTACACTCCTGATGACAGAATCAAATTACCCCAAAAAGTGACCACTGCACGAGTCAATTTACTGTCATATATTTTGGAGAGAAAATCATGCGGATTTCCATTAATATTGATGGTCTTTTCAGTCAAATTCATCAATAATACATCGACAATCTGGTACACCCCACTGAAAGCTTTTGAGTGTGGCGAGCTCTCAAACCGATTGACCGCGGATATTGACACTTTATGAGATAACGTGGGAAATGCATTTTAGAACCATCTACATTACTTTCCATGTTCCAAGCTTATGTTTATGTTTCTTGAGTTCAATTATTTCAGGTTTGTTTGTTTAACATGTGCAATTAACACGATGTTTATTGTGTCGTATGATTGAGATCAAACTGAGTGATAAATGTCATCACAAATGACAAGCGTTTTAGTTTCGTTTGTGTTGTTTGGCTATGAAGGTTGTCAATGTGCCAGTGGGAAATTAGTGAATGATTTTAAACAAATCTCAAACGAAAATCTACAGAATTTCTATATGAACTGTATTTTTGAAATATAATAATATATAGCATTTATATAGCGCATTTCCAGGTCAACGACTTGTCAATGCGCTTTACAATATATTACCCCGACAGGCAACGAAGACACACATATACTTTCAGAGTACATAGACATTCACTTCGACGGAGTCACACATGTACATTCAGAGTATACAGGGAGTCGGCCGGTTAAGCGACAAGCCTTAGTAAACTAGACAAAGCCTATATGTCAGGTACCCATATATACTGCTTTGTAAATAGGTAGAACACGATAGCAAATTTTTCACCTCGAGTTAGGTTAAGTTAGGTTAGGTTAGGTTAGGTTAGGATAGGTGAGGTTAGGTTAGGTTATGTTAGGTAAGGTTAGGTAAGGTAAGGTAAGGTAAGGTAAGGTAAGGTAAGGTAAGGTAAGGTAAGGTAAGATAAGTTATGTTAGGTTAGGTTAGGTTAGGTTAGGTTAGGTTAGGTTAGGTTAGGTTAGGTTAGGTTAGGTTAGGTTAGGTTAGGTTTGGTTAGGTTATGTTAGGTTAGGTTAGGTTAGCTTAGGTTAAGTTAGGTTAGGTTAGGAAAGGTAATTTTAGGTTAGGTTAGGTGTTGTTAGGTTAGGTTAGGTTTCGGGTTGGGTTGTGTTTGGGAGGTTTTGGAGAGAAGTAAAGGAAAGGGGAGGGGGACATACGGCATAGTCGAGCTTGACGTTGGAGTAGTCGACGAGGTTGAAGAAGTATGCTAGCTGGGGTAGTTGTTAGTATGCTCTGTGTGTGGGATTTTCGTGGGATGGAATGGGGTGGAGGAGTTGTATTACGCGTTGGCGGTCGGTCCAGCGGTTGGCGGATGCGGCTTTGGTGGCTTCGTTGTCGGACATGGTTGGGGATGGGGGTCTGTTTGGGAATTTAAAACTAGGTTTTGATTGTGGGTTTTGGGGGGACTCGGTGTGAGGTAAGATAGCAGTTGGTGGGTGTGGTGAGAGTGTGGTTGGAAGGAGGGGGACGTTGTTTAAGGTGCTGTGTGCTGGCCTGTACCATGGAGATTGTGTGATGGTGAGATGAGAGAGAAGGAGAATTAGGTGGTTATGCGGCCATGCGGATGGCTGTAATGATTGTTAGTTTGGTGGATCATGTGATTGTATATGCTGATTCATTGCATTGATCTTCAAGCAAGGTAGATACAGTGCGGAGGAGAGTGTTGACTAATGTCGACTGAATCAATTCGAATCCAGCATGATATTCAGAGAGCATTCATGATGAAGCCCCAAGCAAGAGCAGAATACCAAACACCAGCACCAGACTTTCCCCAGCGCAGGCCATGTCTTGAATGTAAAGATTCCATCCTTAACCACACCTGACCATAATGCACTACAGTCGATCAGACCTCCTCCTCAAGAATGTCGACCTCGTCCTTGATCTCACTCTTGACCTTGACATCAATAGTCTCCTCATCATCCTCATCGATTTCAGTCTCGGCATCCATCTTCTTTGTCCGACCACGCTTCGTGGGCGTACCTTGGACATCGCCATCATCATCACCTTTGCGCTTGCGCCCCTTCTTGGCCACGGGCGTGCCGTCTCCAGCGCTGACAGGTGCGCCCGAACGAAGAGCTTCCAGATCAACCTTGAGATGGCTCTTTAGGCCCTGAATCTTCTGTTCGCAGGCACGGACTGTACGGCCGTTGGGGCGGGGAGCGTTCTACAGGGTTCGTTCAGTGTGTGCTGTAGAAGAAGGGGGTCATCTGCTTGATTTGCTCGCACCTTGATGTCCAGTTTAACTTGAGAGTATTCGACGAGGCCGAAGAGGTAGACGAGCTGGAGTGGTTAGCGGTATTGAGAGATGTTGGGGAGGAAACGGAGACTTACGAGCTCGCGATCTGTCCAGCCTCCGGCTTTAGTGCCTTTGGTGGGGGTGCTGGTGACTGACATGTTGGAGATAATGAGAAGATGTGTTAGGTTGTAGATATTTTGCGGACAGGAAGGGTGTTTGTTGTTGTTATGGGCGTGCAGCTGAACAGGGAAAATAGTCGTGAGGTAATGGACGGTATCTTCGATGATGGCGATTGATCAGTAAAAGAGTAAAAGAAATGATTCTGGTCCCAGCATGATTACTGATGATTTCGCGATATAGATATGTGTTTAAGAGAGGTGAAAGTGAGGAGTGGTCTAGACTCGGAAGGAGCAACACTGGCGGTCTATGTCGGCAGCATATGGAGGGCGCATGCGATGAGCACTTCGGCCAAGAATTGATGTTTACCCATGGTGTACACAACTCTAAAATATCATCATTCAGTGCTGTGTGAATATCTTTGTTAGGCCTCAAGGGTGTGGAAACTGTATTCAGGATCAGGACAAATGGCATGGCGCAGCGTTTCATTCTTCAGGTAAAAGCAAGCTGTATCAGGGCAAAGCAGGTAATTGAATTTTGATTATTTGCAACTTTCTCTTTGATTCAAGAACATATTCATAGGTAGTACTGATGAAGGAGCATCGTGTTATGAATCCACATATGCCGTTTGTGTGGTAAGCTAATCAAAGAGGAAGATGCACCCAATGTAAATCCCACGAAAGAAGCCCCCAGTAATCAGCAGCATCTCTGGCATCAATCATTTGACAAGCTGAAGGCAAAATATTGCTTGGCCATGGTCATGCTCTACACTTCTTCCTCAATCAGCTGTTCCTCCTAGACTTCTTCCTTGACATTGATGTCCTCATCATCAGCCTCATCCTTCGGGGTAACAATTTTCTTTGGGCGTCCGCGCTTCTTAGGGCTTCCCCCGGCATTGTCTGCGTCTTCGACCTTGCCTTTGCGCTTGCGCGGTGTAGCTTTCTTCCTGGGAGTGCTCTCGCTGGCGGTGGTGGTCGTCGGCAGTGACTGTCCCCCTTTCAAAGCGTCCATTTCAGGTTTGAGGGCTAAGACCAGCTTGTTGATTTTCTGACGGATGCCATCCGCGCTGC
>JAUUEB010097834.1:0-15204 GCA_032362205.1 Clione limacina | reverse complement strand
CTGTATTGAACATCCGTTTTAAATTGGATCATTTCGCTTGTGATGTTTCAAGTATTTTCAAGTAAATAATTTAATACAAATTAAAATTATTCTAACAATTAGCACAAATGCAGAGATCCCGAAAAGGCACGTGCTTAGCTATTTATATACCTTTAAAATTAGTATGGCATTTTTTTAAGTCATGCTTTTCGCTGGGGAGCTTGGCAATCCTTAGTATGTAATTCTCAAATAACCCTCGACCAACGTTTAGTAGGCAATTATAATATAAGATTATATCGCGGGGGAGCCTCGAAGCACCTAGCTTCACCACTGCACTGGTCATGAATGATATAACAAGAAATTAAGGGATGTCGAAAACCTACGTGTTGAATACACGTTTGGAACATTGTTTAATTATAGACAGAATATGCAAATGATAAAATGCAATTTTATTCTAATCTCGTGATGAAGAGTGGTCAAGTGATAAGCTGCATTCTCAGAAGTGAAAGGTCCTTGGTATGAATCCCACAAGTTTCTGACGTTTTACCTTTCAAAATAGAATGTAAAGACAACTTCTTAGTCGGCCCACATGTGAAAATGACACCGAACGATATAACAATAGGTGTTGAACGTGTTATACATGGATTTGGTGAACAGACTAACATGTAACCAAAAAAAAGATTTTAAAAATACTGTCTCTTTCGGGTCTCACGGGTTAAGATAAACTAGTAGATGCCTCGTTCTCCGAACATGTAAGACATATTTGCCAATTAGGACAGAGGGTGCGAGTATTATGTAATATTTCTTTTACATAAACCAATTAACACAAAAACGTCTTAATGTAAAACGCAACAACTACGGCTAAACACAGGAAGGGAAAACGCAACAACTACGGCTCTGTTTTTAATGTTCAAGAACACAAAATTAGGGTTTAAATCAAAAACACGACCCGCAGCACATGAAGCTAGAATAAAGTGTATAGACCCTCCGTTTTTATATTTCCTAGCTCCATTATTATAAGATTGTTAAGCGCCTTGAATGACCCTTTTGCAAGTTAGTTGACACTAGATAATTGATATCTAATAGTTGGAGTACGTATTATACTTAGACTTTGTATAATTGATTCGACGAAACTCAAAATGATTATTAACTGTGTTAATTGAGTTTCAACTTATCTCTATGTTTCACAACATAATACCCCCCCCCCGTCCTGCTTGATTAATTAAGTACGCGACTTATACAATAAATTAACAATGTATTGTGCTTCCGGACATAAGGGTGACCTTGATTTGTCTTGAATCATTAAATCTATGTATGAAAAGCACAATCGTGCGTAAAAGAAATTTCAGATCACGGTGACCGGATAGGGCCATAAATGTATCAACTTTGTAATTACATAAATAGTTTTACTCAAAAAAAACATGAATCCGTTTTTATTGAAGGGCAATCTAAAAATGCAAAGGATAGAAAAAGAATAGCAGCGTCTGAACCGCTAAACGACAATAGTTCCAATATCTATTAAGAAGAGTGAGCGAAATTCAGAGGATTATAAAGGCCTGATGATATTATTTTTAGTAGTAAGAATAAGTTGCTAAGACTTTAAAAAAAGGACAAAGTGTTGTTAAGTTTATTGACAGTTCCTTCATTAGCAGCTCAATAAAAGTAACTAAAGTAGAATAAAGTTCCAGATAAAATGCCAAGCGGCGGAAATCAACATAATTACACGATCATTTGTGGCTATATTCATTGATTGTATTGAGGTATAACAGCCAGCCACAAATTATTGATTGGCATGTTGTTTGTAGAAATAAAATGTTGGTGTTTACTGATACATTTTAATATTTCTAATTTTCATTTTATATTTTCAATGTTTTTTGTAAAATACCAAACAACCTTTGAAAAGTGCTCAGTTGAGCAATTGAGCGCAAATTCCGAACCAATCAATCAAGCATTTTTAATGTGCATCCAATTGTTTATTTTAAACTCTAGAGATTGAGAACACATTTTGATATTTTATTTATACTGACTGTGCTACACATGTAAGACTAAAAATCATATCTTAAAAACTAGCTTATTTTTCCGGCGTTGCTCAGGATCAAACATTGACTAAACAATAATACCATAAAGTTTAAATGTATCTTGACCAGCTAGAAGACCACATGTGTATCTCGTGATGGTTGTATTTCAGCATCGAGGACAAAAACCTTCAGTGTTTTTAAATAATTAATTGTTAAGATGTTACAGTACAGTGTTATAACGGCGTGACCGACAGAACTAATGACACAACTGAAATATATACCATATGTTTACTGTGATCAATCAGGTGTGCAGTGTTCAAGTTTGTTTTTTATTAATGCGTGAACGACCTTGAACCCACCACGTATGACATGTGTTGTGTAATGTTATACCACGGTTTGGTGCTAACTGATTCACATAATCTGTTATTTCTACAGCTATGTTTTCACTCTGTTCTAAATGACTCATTGGGCGTTGATTGTTAACTGTCAGTTAGGGCGTCGTGCTGTCACTTGTCACCGGGACGTCTCGGTTTCGGATCCTGTCTCTTCTGGGGATTTTTCTGCCGCTTTCCTGTCCACCCAGCAGTATAATTGGGTACACGGCAGGCAGTACATGTATATGAATGATTTTTGAGGCAAAGCGCCTATCAGGCGACCCCTTGTTTACTTCCCAGGAAGCTGAGAATGTACAGGATGGTCTCCATTTGTCCGTCGGGGTTATATAGGTGTTAAGCACTCTGAGCTTTATCTAATTTGATACTTATAAAAATGCCATTCATCATTATCATTATTATGTAACTATTTGTTATGTTTCAAATGTTTTATAAAGAAAAGTTGCGTGAATTCCTGTGTGTCATTATGAATGGAAAGGTTCTCTTAACCATTGTCAAGGTTGAATAATTTTACATAGTTAAGCGCTATTATTAACTGTAATTTATAGACAAGAAATCAAGATATATTATTTGTTTTTTCATGTTCTAATCGAAATTGACCTCGCTATTGTAACCGACCGAGTCTATATTTCCCGTGGGGTTAATTGATCTGGAATTTTTTTCCTCACCCGAAAACTGGACCAAAGTAACTTATATAGTAGAGATAATTTTACACAAGTTGCCAGACAGTGAAATACCCCCCGTATAAATTATGAACAGATGTACGCGAAAAAAGAATTATCGCTCTTAGATCCATGGTGTCTGATGTCTCTCCTAGGTCATTGTTATGTTGGCATGCGATGTCATAGATGTAATTTCAGATAAGTACCCATGAATGGTAAAGAATTTTAATGAAAATACATGGCTTCAAATAATATTCAATAAAGAAGGATCTAAATTGTTTTTTCACCTCCTCAATGGTTAATAATGCTTAAATTGCTCTATTGGAGCCTATAAATTATGGGGACATTAAACACCAAAATAAAATATTCACTTCGTTGAAAAGCTTTTAGTTCCAAAGCGCCATTATTCATAGGCAGTATGAACTTACATTAATCACTTCTTTAGGAAAATAGAGTGTACAATTCGATAAAAGTCACTTGTTGTTTAAGCACTTTCGAAATTTTCAATGTGCAAGACCCAGAGGTGCCGTTCGCACACATTTGTGACGTCACATGAGTAAAAAAGAAAAGCGTTTAATCCTGAAAATGTTGTTAAGCATCAAAACGCATTAAAAAAAAGGTTAAGAATTTCATAGTTTTGTATGCGTTTTCATACTAAATAGGTATTTTTTAAAGTTAAAACTACGCTGTAAGAGTTTTTCACTATCTTTCTCTTGTGATGTCACATTACAGCGGCGTCTTCATCTTAAATATAAGAAATTAAAGATTATGCAAGCATTTAAAGTGGATCTGAGGCTTGATTATCACAAAACTTTACATATTTCACATTTAGCCATTCCGTTTTCATCTTAAAACTATTAAGCAACCAAGGAGAAGAGTGAGCTTTCCCCACCTCGAGTGAGATTTAATTTTGCCCATGACCGAGTAGGATCTTTTTTTGGCTCTCATAAGACATTTTGAAGATTTTCACAAGCTCCCATGGCGTGCTTTAAAAAATATCCTTCTCTTCCAAAAGCCTACACTAAAAATGTTGGTTTTTAAAAGAATATGCATTGACGTTTTTGTTTCTTTTTCAAAGCGTACACTATATAATTCTCCCCAAGCCCGGCACTACGCTTTGTATGCTCGTGATAGTCTTGGTAATGTTAGACAGTCCAAATTAGAAGTCAGGAAGACAAATGTCGACACAACAAAGATGTCTTTAAGAAAAATGTCAAGTTAGTACACATGTTTATCTCTTTAGAACCTTGTTCAAATATTTAGAAAATAAAATCTATTCCAATGTAAAGTTTAGCAAGAAATTCTTCCGATTTAACCCCCAATGCCAGTTAAAAAGCAAGATTTCTTGAATTGTGTTGTTTAGAAGCCTAGTTGGCAACCCAATTGGACTCCAATCAAAAAGAGATTACATTAATAAGGAGATGTAGCTATTTGGCCTTGTTGCAATGGCCACAGTTTACATGCCATGTGACTCCCACATGTGTAGTGCGTAGTGTGTAGTGTGTATGTAGTACTGAATACCACTCAGATAAGCTGGAAAATAAGTGAACAATCAACTTTTACAAACAGTCAACAGTGTTTAAATCAGTGATTACGTAGTCAAAGGGGAGTCACATGGTTATCGTGAAATGAGGCCATTCTTTATTATATTTCATATATATATATATATAAATATATATTTGAGATTTGTTGAAAATGGTGAAAATTTAGGGCATTTTGGATCTCAAATAGGGGGTACATTTCCCCATGCCCCTGGCTACCCGCCTTCTTTACTTAGTAAAATACCGATAGTGTATTTATTTGTACACAAATGCGCACACTTAAATGTTACTTGCAATGGTTTGAAATGGTCTTATAACATTTCTCACGCTATATAAAATGACGTTTTTACCCCAGCTAGAATGGACGTGCATACAATGATAATAGTATGATAGACTCAGATCATATTACATTTCGTCTAAACACTTCAAAGGTTTTAACAATGACAGTCTATCGTTGATTTCATGATAACGACTTCTTTGATGCCGATTTATATGTATTTGTACTTTGTGTCATTTGAGAAAAATCAAGGTGAGCGAGTTTTTTCAACCAAGGAGCTGTTGAAGACATATCACACATGAGTATTGCCTAGCCGTTAATGCTAACAAAGCTCTTTTCATTATGATTGGAAGGAGTTCCTACTCTTAAATTAGAGCTGTGTGTGGATACAGATGTTGATCTATTTGGACATTTCAGATTATTCACCATGACTTCTTTTATTGAAATGAAATACCATTATTTCTGAACACGATTCTGAAATTCGTTTGAAAAAAAATAGTTAGTTTGTATTATATGAAATGGATATTACTCTTAACATACTAATGCGTACCTCACCCTGTATGTCATTAAAATGGTGATAATCTTACTACGAAAATGAATCTCTAGCAAGACACCCAAATTAATTAAAATAATGTATATGATCCATTTCATCTTGTAGTTCCAAGTAGTCTTCCCTTATTATGTTAAAATACGCAGTCGCGTAGCCTGGGGGACATGGGGGAATGCCCCCCCCCCATAATTTGAGATGCAAAGTGCTCTAAATTTTCATAACTTTGAACTTATTTCGAAAAGTTCGGCAGCTTCGCGGCTATTGATTTGATAATGTCCAAGGTTGTTCCCCCCCCTTTTTCAAAATCCTGCCTACGCGCATGAAGATACAATCTTAATATCATGACCTGTGGTTAGCTTGTAAACCTTGACGCATAATTCGTGAACTAAAAGTCCAGCAAAAAAACAACATTTTTTTGAGTCTATGTTACTTAAAACCATAAAACAATATCCGGTTTAGCAATGGTTGACACCATTAAATACACCCGATTATAACAGATGCCGTGTAGAGCACATCGATGTTAATAAGTGTTTTCAGAGCAGTCAATTTCTCACCGGAATATCAGATAAATTGATGTTATGTATGACTTGCATGAAACCTTTTAGTAAAGATTTAAAAAATAATCGATTGATGTCAAATACTTTCAACAGAGAAGTGTTAAAATATCAATCGTAATTGAAAAAAAAACATCGTATCACGAATTGGAGATACGTGTGTTTTTTTTTCTTTTATCAAAAGAATATTGTTATCTTTTAGAAAGTTATCCCTTAAAATCGATAGCTTGATGGTTCGTTAAATATGTCTCTTCTATATTTTTACTTCTTTTTTAATGAACGAAAATTTGTCCGCGACTATTTTTTCTTCTTTTCTTCATGCATACACGTTCATTCATAGGAGTCACATCAATGCAATCAGTGGTCAGGATAAAATAAAATGTTGATGTTTTAATCATATTCAGTTATTCAAAACAATTGTTTATTATTGTTCAACTATATTTAAAGCATTTTGACATTATTCCCTTTTTTTCTTTTCAGGCTGCATGGATAGACATTAATAGATCAGAATTAGCCTGACAACATCCTGCCAACGTAAACTCTTGGGGAGGTCTATGATTGGGAGACCAGAAGATTATATTTAAGAAAACCATTAAAATGATGAGATAAGAATAAGACACCTGCAAAGGTTTAATTTTCACAACATGATAAGGAACAATTTAACTTTTACTTGATACATATAAGGAACGTAATAATGTGTTCACAGATTTTGTTCAATAAAGAGAAATCTTAAATTTTACTAGCTAATTTATCTTAGATAAAAGACCTTAAAACAGAATTACCAGCAAACCAATTCAGAATGATACGACGACAGAAACCCCGAGCAGTTCAAAATGGACAAGCAAAGTTCGTGAGGCAGAAGAGAGAGAGTTCACGTCTTGCTCCAGTAGTCATCTCCAACCCAGTCTATGAGGCAGCAGACTGGAGCCAGGAGTCGTACTTTCTAGAAGATTTATTGACACAACATCCACTACCTCAGGTATGATCAACTATTTGTTTGTCTTTACGTTTTTCACAAAGTTGTGTCCCCTTGTTTAACGTTGATCTAATCTTGTTGCGTCATTAACATTTGAAATGCCTTCTTTTTCATTTCTCAAATAGGATTTTTCTAATACTATTTTTACACATTTTCAGTTTGTGTTAAATAAAAATTAAAACCAATTATTTTTGAAAATGTCATGGAAACAGCTAAAGATATTTTTTTTTACATAAGAGCAATCCTCAGAGAAATTTTCACGCCCGAGTAGTGCATGGTTTCAACAGATCGTGGTTCAAGATATTTACATATAAAAGTATGTATAACTTTGGGAAATTGATGACTTTTAACCGTGTAAACAAATTAGACTCTGAGGTAATAATAACTAAAACTAATTTGACGTTGTTGTTGTTTGTATAGTTTATGATTGCTTGTGAAAAAATATATTTTTCAAATATCGAATGCGTGATTTGAGCTTCAAATGAATATTTTGATTCTCGAACTTGGCATTTTTGGTATCAAATTGTTTTACTCGACGACATGCTACAAGTCTATGAAAAAAAACTGTAACCGTTTATTTAGGCATACATTTATTTTTGTTTTGACGTTAAAAATACCCATTATTTATTCGGGGTAAAGGGCCAGAACCTTATTTAAAAAGGACAATACTGAATAAAAACGTACATGCTTAAATTGATATAATTCTTATGTTTCAGGTTGTGAAATGCTCCAGTCGACTAGTGCCAGGAGAAGAACAAAACATACCAATCAATGTACATGTTCCCATGCTATTGTATGATGGTCGTACTGCTAGGAAGCTACTAGCCAAACATGTCGGTACAGACGTACGGAACAACGTCTTGTTAGAGACAAATGACAGCATTGTTATACCCGGGGACTATGATGGTTGGTTAATTTACATTTATCTTAAGTTTTTGTTCATAAATAAACTTGAATAATTGAATACAGTAGTATCCACCTGATAGCTCCATACTCGGGTGACAAACATGTGTTGCTACGCGACAGGGAATACTATAAAGCATATTTGATATTAAAATAGTTGTTGTATTCATTAAGCGCGTTTGCAGGCGATACATGCTTGCTCAATGCACTTTACATTCTCCTTTAAACCCGATCTTTCTCAGTGTATGGGTTCAGTCGTTTAAGCAATACATCTAAGTTAACTTGTAAAGCCTTTTTGTGAGCTGCCCAGCTGGAAGGACTACGACAGCCCATTTTTGCAAATTTTCAACAATGAAAATGAGTTCCATTGCGGGGTTTTAACTTTTAACCCACACCGCTTTAAGAATTTGAAGGGGTTTTCTTGGGGGCTCTGTAGCTTATTAGGAAAGGCGTCTACTTACCATGCGGATATCCCGGGTTCGATTCCAGGGACGTGCAACTGGATGTTTTGTGTCATGATTTCTCAAGTGAATAGACATATAATGAGAAACGAAACCTTGTTTACTTTATATTAGCCGTTTGGTGGTATTCTAATGTATTATTTCAAACACTTTTTATATTTTTAAGAACGTTCTAACCACGAGTTTTATTAGTTATTTTGTATGAGGATTATAATATTATCAAGTGATAGAACCTGCATTTTCTTGTCTACTACGACATTGGACCTTATTGAGATTTATTTAAAAATATTTTTATACCTTACTTTTTAACCAATGTTGTATTAAGTTGAATGGTGACATTTTTGTGTTGATTTTTTTTATACATATGATTAACAAAACCTTGATTGAGATTTTACAATATTGATATAAGACAGAGTCGACCATGTTAAGATTGTAATTGTTATCTTCTAGTATTTGAATCATTTAGAGATACAAGTACAGATAATCAATCACACAAATTATTTGTAAAACAGGGAATCCAGGCTATATGACTGATTATTGCCTTCGCATTTTTGATCAATGGTAAAAAAAACAGTAATGATAATTCATACATAGTGTCAAGCCTCATTTACACAGTATTTGATGCTTAATTACTTGTGTGCGTTTTAAATACGTGTGTAACGATAGGCGGATACTATTTTATTTAAATATGTGAATATAATTTCCACTCCTTTTGTTTTCTATTTGTTATTTTTTCATAATTTGATTCTTTACGTAGTTTGGGTGTTTGTGATTATGGGGTGGAATTTTGGATGTCTTTTGTGATATTTAACTTGTCAATCAAACATTTTAGGAACGAATTTGTAGTTGCTTTGCTATCAGTGCAGTGCATTATATGGTAGGTCAATCTCGATTGAAAGCTGAAACCTTCAACAGTTATAATGATTACCCCGTCATTCCACATTCAGACAAACCTATTCTTGGTAAATTAACAAAGAATTGTTTTCTATAGGTATTTCATGTTCGCAATTTAGAACGTCATTAGCTACCCTAAGTCGACCCATGTGACTAAATAGGCAGTTCATTTCAATTATAATTTCATGAAATTTGTTTATTTTAATCATCACAGCATGGAAAAATATAATACTAACACAGAACTATTGGAATATATACATTCTTGTGAAACATTATTCCAGCAACTAACAAATTGTCTGTATTTCAAGGTAATTTCCTTCGCCTCAAAGCACGAACTACACAAGACAAATCTGTCGCTAGAACACTCAACCACATTGCTACTTCTGATTCCCCGGCTTTTGTCAATTTTTCACCCATCATCTCGTTTGCTACCGAGAGTAGACGAAATAACAACGCAGATGTAAGCCAGGCTACGATAACAGAAGGCAGCAGTCATAGTTTGATATCTGGTGGTAGTACAAGTCACCACAGTAGCAAAGGCAGCAAGCTTATTGAGAGAGGAGGTTTAGTTATGTCTAGAAGTGTAAGTAGTTCTATAATTATGAATCTAGTCAAATCAGCAGTATCTAGGAGTGTAAGGTCTAGTTAGGGTCCTTAGTGCGCTACACCTTCCAACTCTTATGCCTATTAGTCGCCTGTTAACTGCCTTGCCTTAGCGATCTTACATAGACATTAATCTCCTATAGTCTATATACTATATACCTCTTATAATGTTACTGCTTGGTGGACAGACAGACTACAGATTTGAACAATAAAAAATTGTCTCATTGTGAATGTCAAACAGTCAACGTTTTCAGACGGTCGACTCTTAAGTCAGACGCCTATACAACTCGTCCCATTCATACACAGTTTATAAAATAAGTTGATTTACCAACATTGCTTCACCCTCTAGACAACATCGAAATCAAATCAATTAGAAGAAAAAATGATAAGAACCAGGACACAAACCTCATAATTTGAATATTGTGATATGGTTGCTTTTTAACTGCCTATTCAGAGTGTTCAAATAACGCAACCCTCCGATAAAACTGATAAAGATAATTTTACACACATGTGAATCAGATATCAGCATACATATAAAATGAGACCCATTCTTGATTGTAGGAAAAAAACTGAGATTTCACCTTCAGACTTTCATCTTTAATATTTTATGAAAGACTGAATTTACCGTCAGACGTTTTTAGATCTTTATGAATTTAGAAAAGTATTTTCTTCACATGCTCACCGCCATTTCTTACCTGTTACATCACGTTGTTAAGACCTTGCATACAAGAGAACGAATACCTCCTCCCCTTCAAAGCAAGAAAAATATCAAATATTATCTGTTTCCTTATATTTTTAATCCATGTGTTATTAAATTATTAAATTCAAGCAGGAACAAGACAGTAGGGGTTTATACATAACAAATCTGAACTTTAGAGCATTATACTAATTAAATATTGTATTTGTAATTATTATTGTTTGCAATTTATTGATATTTGATTCGGTCAAAACCGTTAATAATCACCTGATATGTTATCATTTTTAATCGTATCTCTATATGATTCTGCAGCGCTTTATCCATCCGCCAGGCAGCGTCTTTGTTGTCATAGGAACAACACGTGGTAAAGCTGAAAGTAAAAATGGTGGACGGTCACGTGATGTTCTATTAATAAGATGTTCAGACGAGAAAGGCAACCACGTGGTTATTCCAAGTGATCAGGTGACTTGTTCAACACTTTTCTAGAGACATATATTTCTGTTTAATCATTTGACTGTGTTGATTAAAGGAGCTTTCCCCAATAGTACAATAGACAATTAACGATATTTCTGTAGTATGGTAAGTATAGGGTATGACTACATGTCAGGAACTCAATCTTTGTAATTCTTACAGTTAATTGGTACCGAAATAAACTGATAGACTACGTGAATCGTTTGTTAGTGCCAGCATTCACATAAACGTTACCTCTGCAACCACCAAGGACAAAAACAATTACATGTAACTAGGGAATTATATAAGTCAAACGGATACATTTTGAGAAGCAGTACGTCAAGGCAAACATAGATGCTTGAACAACAGAGATCAAAGCAGACTGAGACAGGTCATTGAGTTTGAAAAAAATGCCTCAATTTATTTTCTTGGTTGTTTTTAAGGCTACGAACATTATCTCACGAAACGAGAAAATGATAAGCAAGAGGGATGTTACAAGATTTCAGTATTATATCCCAGTTAATCCATTAGGCTTAAAATATTTAAAAGATTTTTCTGTGGAACGAAAAGAAGAACAAGGTGTTCCGAAGTGTATGATTGCATAATTCTCATTAAGTTTCTAGGAGATTAGGGATGTAAAATTCAAGTCATTAACCACGATTAAA
This sequence comes from Clione limacina, assembly GCA_032362205.1. Taxonomy (NCBI): domain Eukaryota; kingdom Metazoa; phylum Mollusca; class Gastropoda; order Pteropoda; family Clionidae; genus Clione; species Clione limacina. The sequence goes on along the minus strand of JAUUEB010097834.1, from coordinate 3,582 downwards.
AGGCCTTGCGAAAGCTAAGCAATTACTACCAATAATCCCAAGGCGGCTTATAGACACAATCAGACAAATTCTCATTTATGGACCGTTTTGGAAATTTCAATTACTTTCGGGATAAGACGTATTTCTAAATTGAATCTCTATAACTTCTACTGGATTATCGGATTATTGGAAGACTTTTGAGACTTTGCATAACGGAATATTGCTTTTCTATTGTTAATCGTCCTGAGGCTACGGGTGTTGTTATTGAAATGGCGTAGACATCTGAGATCATTTATCTTTTTTGTCTTTAACAGCGGACCAACGAAATAAACAAAATAATTAGATATTGATACAGATCGACAACTTGCTTTAAATATATTACTAGTGCTTTTACCCTGTGTTGCCCAGGAGTACAACTTCAAGGACCAATTATTTACCTCAAACTTTCCATGTACAGTCAAACCTGGCTACACCTGCTAGAAGTTGGCACTTGAAACAGTCGGCGGGTTATTACATTTCTTTTAGATATAGAAAAGGATGAAAAGACTACTTCTAATGTGCTAGGATAGGCAGACGGCCGTTTTAAACAGGTGGTCGTTTACTTAGGTTTGGCTATATATATGCCATAACAAAAGGAAACGTTCTACCAATAAGAATAAAACAAAGCCCAAATTGACATGGCCTCCTTAACAACATGTAACCAACATCTAAATTAAACACTTGCTTAGGTGTCATTTATAAATAAGACTGATGATTGTCAGTACCCCCCCTCCCTTCCCGCCCCTATACCAACAGACAAGATCTGTTGTAGACACATATAATATGAATATCGTAATTTTTGTAAATCACCACAGGACCTTTCTCAAACATGTATTATCTATTGTGTTTATTTAACTATTGTGTTTATTTTATTTAACCTTTATCAAAGTGCCATTGTAAGAGTGACAACAATGCCAAAATGTTACCCTTTTGAATTGAATTGAATTGTGTTCACCTATAGTAAGTACTTAACGCACTATTGCTATAAATTAAGAAACCTTTAGTGTGCAGTTAATCGATAGCAAGACGTCTTGCTCACCATTGCAATAAATTCAAAAACTGACATGTCACGGCACATTTTTTTTGTTACACTCGCAGGCGCGTAGCCATGATTTTCAAAAGGGGAAGGGACAACCTTGGATATTAACAAAGCAATGGTCGCAAAGCGGCCGACATTTTTGAAATTCGTTTGAAATGATGTAAATGTAGAACATTTAAGAGCATAATATCAAAAGCAAAGGCCGCGAAGCGCCCGACATTTTTGAGATTGTTTAAAAATGGTGCAAATTTAGATAATTTTGTCTCTCAAATTAGGGCTACGCGCCTGTACACTCGGCTTAGAGATATTCTTTTGATTCTTAAAAGATAAATGCTATATGCGCGGCTTCAAAAAGAACATTCTCCCAAAAGAACGATACAAAACAGAAATGGTGTGGTCTCCGCAAATAAAACATGAAACAATGCCTAGAATAAGCATTTTAGTCTCTTGCACTTAAATACAAACCCCTTATGAATGCAGTATTGAAAATGCGTAAATGCACCCAAAAAAGCATGTTAGCTTTTTAGATATGTAAATTGGCGCTTTTTTAATAGGCCAATAAAGACTCGTCCCTTTATGTCTATAAAAAGCTTGCTAAAGGTTTGTATCGATTAGGTCAAAACTGTAGGTGTTTTCCCGAGACATAAAGTAGAAAGTCAGGTACACAGCCAGCCGTAAATTAATAGACGGTCACTCTTATAATATAGTTAAGTGAATTGAACTAATAATATGATTTTGCCTTCCTTCCAGCCTGCTGAAGTAGTAGAGGTTGAAGTACCCAATTCGGGTTCCTCTAAACTGTCAGTCCTGCCAGAAGACCTAATGGCTTCAAAGCGGTACCCTGGACTCGTACGTTATGTGTATGGGGACCATCCTCCAAGACTTACACCGTGTTCAAGCATGTTCACACTCATTGATACATTTGAAGAGAGCTCTGTGATTGGTTGTCTTCTTTATCCTAGCCACGCCTTCATGATCGAGCTTCCGTTGACGTCATCACTAACATTTCAGGTATGTATGTTTCTTTGTTTTTTTTTCTTTGTTTTCTTCAATAATTCAAATATTGTTGGACTTTTGGGTATTAACATTCACTGTATGGGACGCATAAAGGACGCCTATACATAAACGTCTTTAAGTTAGAACAACTTATAACAGACGCACGTTTAATAGTCAAATATTGCCAAAGTATCTGAAGATAGGTTTGTCAGGCGTATCAACATTTGAAAATATACATGATGGTAGCATCATTTACCTAGGGTTAAATGAATATGGATAGCAGATGATATATATTTCCAAACATTCTTTGGATTAATGATAAGCTGTACGAGCCCTTTCGCACAAGGGGTTGCCAACCAGATATGTCATTTCTCCACACCAACATACCAGTAATATTTGCTATCAATTTCTGTACTTAAAAACGTAACAAGTTTCAATCACACATGAGCTAAAACCATTTATCAACACCGAGGATGACTATAGGAGCAAGACACTGATGATATAGATGGTGATAAGTTATTCTGATATCTTGTCATTCTTCTATGCATTAATGTTAATCCTCTATGATATATCTAGTATTCAAAAACTCTTACATTATGAATGCCTGAAGATGTGTCTAATGCACGAACATGTTTGCAAAATTTAATTCTTAGCTTAGTTTCTGCATATATGAAGTTGAGGTTGTTGACCTGGTCCATGCCAAATCAAATCATGAAGCAAATCGTAAGCTGGCGCTGCATTAGTTAACGGACAATTGATTTCTTTAAGATAGTGCTTGTTACGTTACTGATTACTCGGAGAAATGTTATGACAATATCGAAACTAGCAATTGGTGATGAATCAAAGAAAACATGTGAAAAGATATCAAGACACAACTACAACTATGACCAGGCGCGTAGCCAGGATTTTGAAATGGGGTGGGCACATTCCCCCATGTTCCCCTGGCTACGCGCCTGACTATCACATTATAGATGTGATCAGGTCGATTAAATATCTTACTACCGCACTGACAGAAGACAAACTTCCTTTGACTGTAATCACTGCCTCGTAAGATTCCTCTTGGGTTTTGAGGATAGGCTAAGAGAGTACACGCTGGCGTTAACAACTGCTGCCTTATGGGAGGCACTCTTTGGATCTAGGGAAAAGCTAGGAGTGTCATCTCTGACACATATGAAACTAGAAAGATGAGTACTCGTAGAGAGTACAACCACGCATATCAGACACTAAGGGACATTACTCTGTCAAAACTGTTTTTTTCAAAATATTAAGCTCCAGCTTTTAGGGACCCGTCAATTACGCCTCTTGACGATGGCACAAAAAACTAACAAAGACATAGAAGAAAATACTCAAAAGGGCCATAACTCTGTTCTTAAATTGATTATTCAAATAATTTTAAAAGCTGGTGTAGTCACTAGAAGGGTCTCTTTGCAAGATTTTATATTCTTAACTCTTAAGATGTGAACACCGTGTGTTTTTACAAAATACTCAATGAGGGCCATAACTCCGTCAATTTTTCACACATATTTTTG
>JAUUEB010097724.1:0-15204 GCA_032362205.1 Clione limacina | reverse complement strand
AACTACTTTTCCCATATCCTAAGAAGCCCATACAACAATATTATATAGGCTAGAAATGCGACTGGGGGGGGGGGGGGGCATGGATTCGGGGTCTGGGTGCCGGACTATTTAGTTAAGGTTCTATATTTCGCTTATTTACCCAGATAGCATATCAAGTCGATTATCTAACAATCCATATATTTGTAATTATCTTCAACGTGTAGTTGGTTTGTTGAGCACCAGCTTAGTCTTAATTGTTTTTTACACCATCTTAGTCCAAATGTAATGTGATCCCCCATACTATTATTTTGTATTTCGTTCAGCATTTCCCTTGACAAAAAAAAACAGGGCAGAAAAAATCAATGCCATTATAATTGTAACCGAACTCGTCCGTTATTCAAGGAGATAGTTGTTGTATCCTTGGGTTCATGATGTTCCACGGATCTTGTTACTGACAACCACGAAATATTTTTTAGGGTTTCTCCCGAGATTGTACTTTTTTAGAGGACTTACATAGAATCGCTTTCTTTTTCCTCTTTCTTTCTTTTTTAAGATATTCTTTAAAGGGTTACCAAAAAGATATAAAATTAACGAAGTTGTATCGAAGCCATCATTTTTTTTTGTATTTTTTGTTTTTGCAGATGGTGATAATATTTCTTTTTAGGTTTCCTAACGTAAATTTCCTTCCATTCGACGGTTTTTATCAGTTAATTTTGAAGAAAACGTGTACCAATGTAGAATTTTACCTCAGAAGATAGTTTACAATCTGAAATGAATGCTTAAATATTTTCGGCAAGGCGCGAAAACTGTTGGTTTAATGGTTTCTTTTTTTTGATATTCATAAACAGGACGACAGCCATTGACCCCCCCTTGTGCCCCCACCCGGAAGTCAACAGTTACCCCTAGAACATTTAATCAATTCTCTTATTATTGTTATTAAAGTTTATGTGTTGTCGCTAAAATTGACACACGAACATTGTTCTAAATAAGGTTATTCATCTGCATTATTAAAATTAAAAGCATTCTATGACGACTTTCCTGCCATAAAGATGGCGAAGACCGGCATTATGTCTTAAAGGACATCTTCTTTTACTGCCTATGTCCGTTTAAATTGCGATGATAGAACATTAAAGTTGGATCTCAGTGCAGTTAAGTGTCATTTCTTTCCTCTGGTGTATTGTCCGACTTATTCAAGCGTAGTCGTAGTAATAGCGTCCTTAGAACTGTAATCTATCGGACGTGATGGTTTTAAGCCACTTAACCTTGGAGATTCGATTGATCAATTTCTGGATCTCGAAGTGAAGTCTTTACGCCTCAGAGTTTCGTTTACCTTATTTCACCCAGACATTAAACCGATCTAGACTAATCTCCTCTGACGTCAAAGGGACATACATCTACCGAGAGTAATTAACCGAGCTAGATTACTTCTTATCCTCGCTACCTGCCACAAATATTTTACTTCTTTTACTCATCTGCTTGTATTCTTTATGATGAATATGTACTGCTGCTGGCACTGGGCACGAAACTTACATGTTTCGTCTCAAAGTCTTCCATGTTGTTTTTCAAGTGAATGGGATGAGACAATTGGTTTTCAAACGAGAGGACACCCACGAGGTTCGATGTCATCCGAATAGATGCAGGGTAATCACATGAAGAATACATTTTTAATGAAAAAAACTCATTTATCCCAATGAGACCTTATTTTGAGTTCAGCGGTTATATAACTTTATATGAACCTTGCAAAATCAAAGATCAAGCTGTTTTATTTTTTATTCTTGATAATAAGATATAATATCCATTGGGTGATAAAACGTTGTTTTTACAAAATTCGCACCTTGGCAACTATAATAGCATAAATTCAAGGTGGCCGCCGTCTTTTTTCGGTTTACCTTTAAATTAAGGATCTCAATATATAGCCGCATGATACCACTTTTCATACGTTTACAGATTTAGGTTTCAAGTTTATTTTATAGGTCAGGGTCATTTTGGGTGAATATGCGCATTTAATATAAGTTGTTATATTTAAGCTTTTGAGCTAGAATCTTTGATAGCTGTTTGTATTTATCTGCACAAAATAATACATCGATGTCATTTTAAGGTTATCTTGTATTTTCAAGGTCACATACACTAAAATGTATTTATTTTGATTTGTATAGTTAAAGTTAAATCAATTCAGATTCAAATGATTTTTTTCTGTATGGCGTATGTTAATATGTTAGCTGCAGGCCCCAATATCTATTGGTTTACTTTTTATCAGATTATTTCCGTAAATAGGGTGACTGTTGTTGATTTATCCACCCTAAACATTTGAGCATTACCCCCCTCCCCCCCCCAAAAAAAAAAAAGAAAGAAGGTAATGCCACTGGACATTTTTCCGGAAATCCCCCTATCCCAACGAAATTTTTGAAAGCTGGCAGACACCCTGATGATAATTTATTTCACTATTGCTCGAATAAAAAAAAATGTATATTCGCCTCATTTCGAATAGTAAACATTGTAGGATGCAGGTGCAATAAGCAGCATTGTGATGAAAGATTTTATATGGAGACGAGACAGAAACTTGCTTCGATCTATTTATTACGTACTTAAAAAACACAAGTGCCAATTACTTCATTGCCAATTTATATTTATTTTATACATTCTTTGGATTTTATGAGATGTGCACTTCATTATGCATCCGACCAAGCAATTTATTGCGACGCGATCGATTTTTTTAAATTGTTCTTGCCAGATTTCCATGCGGATTTTCATGAAATAGTATTTAATATCGATTCTATCGTATTTTGATATTCCATTCACTAATGTCAAATTGTGTAAAAGCTATCAGGGCTTTATATTGTTCTTATTGGGGTGATCAAATGGAAAGTGTTAGAACGTCTGAACAGCCATTGTTGTTTTTCTCCGACAGATTCAGGAGGTATTAACTAACTTAGTAGGGCATAGTCAGTATTTCAAAGTCACAAAGTTACTTGATTTATTTTAACAAATTGGAGTCTGGGATAAGTATAGGTGGAATTTGACATTAAAGGACGTTTTCTCGTCGTGTGGCAAGTAAAATGGACTTTAGACCTTTTCCAACAACCCCAGGAAGAGCTTAAAATAAGGACACAAGTAAAACAAGTTGTATATTAAATTTATATAAAGAATTTTTTAAATCTGTGCTTTTAACAGGGCGGCTTAAAGCCCTCCTTCCCACGGTATGGGAATACCTTTTTCCTGAAAATCAACAACTTTCTTTAAGATCTTTGTCTCATCCACCGTCAATATTACTGAAATATGTGTAGTTACTTAAAATTTGTACGGCCATAAAATGAAACCAATGCGTTTTGATAGTACTTTCCTACAATAAAAATGGCGAAGACTGGCAGTATGTCTAAAAGTACATCTTCTTATTCTCATTATGTCTGTTAACATTACGATGATGGAACATAAAAGTCAGATCTTTTTGCAGTTAAGTGTCATTTCTTTCCTTTAGCGTATCTCAGCGTCGTCCCGTCTGACAGTAATTACTTCCTTCGAACTGTGTTTTATCGGACGTGATGATTTAAAGCCATATTTCAAATATTACTTTGGAGATTCGATTGATCAATTTCCGGATTTCGAAGTGAAGTCTCCGTGGCTCATTGCGAGTGTGGTTTACTTAATTTCATCCAGACATTAAATCTATCTAGGCTTATCTCTTCCGACATCAAAGAGACATCAATATACCGACGATTATTTACCGAGTAAGAATACTTCTTATCCTCGCCGCCGATAGTGTACATCTTTTACTACCCGGGTTTATTTATTACTAGTGGCTTAGTGCCCTGTCTTGCCCGGGAAGGATACTAACAGAAAGAAAACACAAATTTGGCGGACTTTTAACTCCCTTTTACACTATGCACCAACATTCCCCATCCTCACTTTTAAAAATCATAGTTTTGAAACAAGCTTTATTATTTACTTTTATCAGCTGCTGGTTACATTGTCTATGAACTCAGAATCTGTGTTCATAAGCGCGACGTTAGTACTTCCGGTTATGGTTCATGTTTGTTCATAATTATTGTAGACTGCGTATTTAACTGCTAAAACATAATAAAATTAAAAAGCTAATAACTTTTATTACAGTCGACCAATTGTCATTGAAAGCTTAACGACAAATCTGGTCATATATACCAACATTATTCTAACGTTTCATGTCGATTGAGTCACAACTGTGGCTGTAATCCCATTGCATAAACACAAAAAAATAAAAATAAAATAAAACACAGAGATTTTGACTGTTATTATGAAGATGATATAATATGTACTACGAAAAGATCCAGGGTGTTCACATGTAGAATACTTCTTTTATGACAAAACACATTTATCCCAATGAAAACCTTATTTAAGACATTTGTTTTTATGATACACACAAATGATACTTTTTTGTATCAACTTTTAAAAAGAACAAAAATTATATCAGGGCCGATTACATTAAAAGTGTTAGAGCGACAGAGAATCAAGAAATGTAGTGTTGGCCGTTTACTATAATCTAGTTTTAAACGTGTTTCTAACCTTGAGTTTTATCCATTGTCAAATATTTAATAGTAGCATTTTATTATACTAATTCCTTTTGTCGTGAAATGTTTTTTCCCCCATAAAACTGTAGTAAAGGAAAAGACAAAATACTCTCAGTATCTCTTCTGAATCGTCATGATTGAACGGTAAAGCAATGAAGACTCTCCCCAGGGCTACTGACAGGGGAAGATATAGTACCATAGTGACTAAACAAGTCGGAGATTGGATGGAATAATATGTCACTGATTTTGTACAGCTTGCCACCGCTGGGTTTCCTGGTGAAATATCTTTGATATTTTTTAAAGTCTATTTCTAGCATTCAAAGACATCGGAAATCCATGGCATTATAATTCTGTAGGCCATTTCAGAAACTTGATGGAAATCTCTACAACGTTACATGCATGGTGATATTTCATATATTTTATTTTATAATAAGCCCAGATAGAAATACATAATAAAATATATTACTGAAATCAATATGCAAAATTGATATGATCACATAAAGAAACAGATTATTGAATAACTTCTAGAGAACCAACATTACAAATGGTGAAATGTCTCTCTTTGTCTTATCAAAATACAGCAGAATGTATGAAGAATGTATCAACTGCCTCTTTCAATTAGAAGCGCCCAGAGCATTACTATTTTCAGAAAGAATTTCAAACACCATCTTTTCACTCAGGTTTATGGTATTTAGCATCACAATTCATGGGTTGTTATTTGTTAATCATGATTTGTTTTCTTTCATAATTACAATTTGAGCTGAGTTATTGATAGATTTTTATGTCTGAATATCTTCTTGTACATCATTGTTTAATGGGTGACTGCTGAAATATTGTCATATTATGTTATTTACTCTGTATGGTTGTTGTTTTGTGTTTTGTATGTACTGCGCTTTGAGCTCTTTTAAAAATGGAAATGCGCATTATAAATGCTGTATATTATTAAGTCCCATTTGATTATCTACTTTTATTTTGATAATTAATTAAATACAAAGGTGTGGATAACTCTAGAAACGAACATGTTTCTTATAACCACGAGTAGGTTGGCCATTTTGTCCACTTGTGACTGATATTAATTATGTGTTCAAGAAAAGAACTACATGTTTCGGTTTTTATTTTTTGATAAGAAGAGAAGTGCTTATACTTTTTTAGTGAGGCAGAATAAAATATATCAATAAAGGATTTACGCTGAGGTTCGGTTTAGTGTCAATAAACTGTGACTACCCTATATCTATTTTGTGGTGGCATGTTAAAAAAGTAGATGTTAATGTTACCGATAAGAAATAGGTGTTAACCGTAACGAATATTTATCCCGTGTTTTGTCCACATGAGAACTTAGTGGTAATTTTGACCTGACCTTGACCGATATACTAAGTGATTGTTGAGATTGTTTTTCTTATGGATACAATAATATATGAAAAGATCATTTTCCACGACGTAGAGTACTACAAGTAGCTTAGTACATTGATTGCGACCCATATTAAAGGAGACACGGTGCTGAGAGGATCCTTCAAGGTGGTTTGCAATCTTTGGGCACAATTATATGATCCTATGTCCCAGTTTTGTTATTGGAAAGTGTTTTCTGCTTTTGTTGTGTAAATCAGTTTTCCTCTTACATCTTATTGATCCTGATCAACGATTAAATTGTGGAATCGAAGTAATATTGTTAGTTTGTGAACGTAAATGTAATATTTTACAGCGCTGTTGACTCAAAGAGGTCATTTAAGCGCTATATATTATATATATGGCAATGACATCAGACAAATATACTACAATACAGGCACAAGAAAACCAAAAATACAACAGTTTACTTTTGCCCATAGAGAGGACTTCAGTTCTATTCTAACATAAAAAAGAAGCCATACCCTCAGGCCATATTGTTAGTTTAAAAAAGTAACCAAGCTCAAATATCTTTGAAGCACTAAAGAATAAATGTAAGTTCACAATGAAACTCCTCAAATCTGCATTATATGAGTGAGAAAATGGGTTCAACCTCAACATTTTACAGTATGTAATGATTTTCGAAAATATTTTCATAAAATCCTGTAAGAGTAAAACTGTAAAGCAAAGGATCTCATACCAAAGCAAGACACATTTTCAACATGCGGGACAATTTTTCTATTAGATTTGAATTGACAAATATATGTTGGTCTTCATTCTCGGCAAATTAGTCTTATTTCACGCATTTTTGTCTCATTTGTTGATCGAGTGAGCTTAGTCATAATTTGCTCTATCCTATATTATTATGTCAGCTCCCTTTATGCCAAATAGATTACGTATGCTTCACCAGCAATTTTTTTCGTATTGCTGCTGTCGAATGTCAATTAATCTGCGGAAAAGCCTCATTTGCACATTAACGCCTCAGATGTGAATAATTATCTGGTGAAGGAGAGACGGATTTTTGTGTACACAATGTAATTGGAATGGAATGGAATGAGATAAGATAATTCTTAAAATAATAAACATTTTTTGAAAAAAAGAACATGTTTCCTGTAGTAAGTGCTAAGCAAAGTATAGGATAGAAAAATGTGTACGATTTATCGTGGTTCAAAAACTAGAATTGGTTACGTGTCAATCGATCCTGTTGCCGGGCGAAAATGAAATGTCTCAGACTTGTTTAATTCATCAAGAAAAACATCGTGACTGTAATATGCTTCTAGACTGACTTGTAACGCCATAGTTCTGTTTGTACTTAGATCAGTTCATTGATAAAGTCTCTGTTATCACACATAATGCTCATGATATGTGGACACGAGGAATTCCCGTGAAACGTAGTTGAGAATACACTTAAAATCCAAGAAATCGACAACGTATCCGACTCGTAGAATATTTCATCTTTGTCAGGGACAACCCCATTCCCACATATTAATGAGTAGTCTTTTATTACCACGGACATTAAAAAAGCAGGCTTATGGACTTAAACCGGGTCGTATTTATTATTTTTAGGCGTACTTAGCACTAATGAGAGAATAGAATGCAAAAACATTTGACCTTAAGTTGCCTTTAAAAAACCTGATTCGAAATTACGTGCCAGTTCGGGATTTTTAACATAGACTTCCAATAGAAAAAATGCTATTCCTCGTAAAAGGCGAGGAGGACTCTAAACCCCACGCTGGCCGGGAATCCGGACGAGTTTTACCGCTTGTTCTTATCATTATAAGGTTGATTATTTTAAGGTTTTACAGCGCTATCGACTAAAAAAAGGTCGTTTAAGCGCTAAATATATTGCAGATGCATCGGACAAGTATACTACAATACAGGCCTTATACAAGAAAGCCATATACAACATTTTACTTTTGTCCATGGAGAGGACTGCAGTTCTATTCTAACAGAAAAGAAGCCATACTCCTAGGCCTCGTAACTAAGCCATTATAACTTAAGACTACAATAGCCATTTTTTTCTTTTCTAAAGCTTTATGGTTTGTGAACAGTTTTTAGGAGGAAGCAAACAGTTTCTATAAAAAAGTGATGCCCATGCCTGTCAGGAAAGAAACTAACGGACTTCAATGACAGGATGTAATCATACAGAATAAATTGATGTTATTTTGGCAGTGCATGTCTCAAATTTCTGTGGCAACCATGTCATCAGATCAGAGTACCATTGATAATGAAGTCTGCAGTCTGACTAGAAAATCGATGTGTCTGCATTTTATAGATAATAATAATGTCTCACCCAATTTTTTATGATATAAATTGTTTCTATGTCCTGCGGATACAGCCTTTTGATAATATAAAGTCAGGGGGGAGGGCATTCCAGAGAACATTATTACTTTTTTAGCCTTGTTAGGTCGTGTCCAAGCATAATATTTAACTTTATTTAAGCTCTTATTGAAACAGATATAAGACAAACACATAAGTTTGAATTAATGTTTATTCCTCCCCTACGTCCATCTCAAGTACGTATAAGCGTGGAATAAGAGCTGAAAATGAACGTTAAAAGTCGTCTGCATCTCTATCATCCTTGTTTAAACTAATCTAAGTGTTTCTACAACAACTTGATGGAACACGTTTTCTTAAATTTTGTTGAGCAGCTGCCAGTGATTCAATCCTTTAAGAAAGAATTGTCTGTGAATATTAATAAACTGGGATGGAGGGTATGGAGAAAATTGTTGTTTATTTACTTATTTCATGAAAGGGTTGATGCTTGAATTGCGTGTTGATCTCTTCTCCCTAGGGGTGACGGATTACTAGAGACAGTGGTCAATGAACAGGGAAAATATAACTGCCACATGTTTTTGGTTCCCGGGAAGCCCAGGGGAGTCAGGTTTATTTATCGATTTTTGTTCGTTTCATTTCATGGCCCGTCAAATCCCCTTGTCTGTTAGTTGAACATAGAGATTATGAGAAGATTTACAGAATATCGATATGATCTTTTATAAGCCCATTCCCTTTCCATATTAGGATGCACAGTTATAATAGGAAAGACTGGAATCGAACGTCTTCCGGGTTTTGTATTTCTCATTAATTTTGAAAGCTGTAGGTTCAACACAGTCTTCCCGGTCCAGTCCTGTCATTTATATATTTTTTATAAGACTGGTCGGTACGGTATCAGTATAAAATTACTAGGTATGGGCATGGGATTTAAGATTTATTTTACCATTTACATCCTATCTGTGACTGCACCTGATAGTGTCTTAGGTAGCATGTCAATTTACATTTTTTGTTTCTTATCAAAATCTTATAAAAGTAACAGCTTGAGATTATCAAACTTTGAAGCGTTATCTTATTGTTATTTTAACTCACTCTCGACCTCAGCGCAATTGAGGAAAGCAATAATTACTTATTTGGCAGCCATGTGCTGATGATATCTTACTGAGATATAAGTAGCTTACCTTGATCATTCTTATTATCACAAAGCTAATTGTACGGTGGTTCGTTCTACCTTTAGTTTAAGTAGATACATATATTTGCTCTTAAACTTAATCATATTCCTCCGTGCCACTCAACCTTAAGTAGTGTGAGCTTAGTATGTTATTATCTCTTCTCTACCTTTACTATCCTTACCTTGGATCTGAAGAACTTCTGTCAACATTTTATTAACACTTTATCCAGTGGAAGTTATGGTTTGTTAACGATGAGACTGTTTTTGGCAACGGTGTTTACATTAAAAATTCGTTATGGATTATACAATATTAATGATTTCTTAAAAAGTGCACCGTTTCAACGCTGTAATTCTGTTCATTATATGAATATTGTTTGCTTTTGGTGAATAACTCGTTGCTTTATTTCGGTATATTCTAAGATGTAAGGATGTTGCTCGTGAATAAGCTCTTCTGTTTTGTGAAAGGGTTTAAAATAAATAATCCAAGCTTGTTCCGATAAGTATTGTTTCGTCTTTTGGTTTGGAAAATAGGAAAGGGCTCATTATATAAAAATAAGATATCACATTTTAGCTATACATTTTGTCAACACATTTTTTCCTCTTGTATTTGGTAGAACATGTTTTGCCAGTGAATGAGCCACATGTTGTTCCAAGTAAGACTTATACGACACAAGATTAACATGTTTGATTATCTGTGTTTATGTGTTGGTGTTAAATACACGACAATGGTTTCATTAGCATCTCCACATGTCTCTATTGTTAACAACCCATTTTCTCTTCTGTTTAAGTATATATTTTTAATGGCTCGAGGGTTGTTTTCTCTTTTTTTAAACGGAATTGGATATCATATTATCCAATAGCGGAGGGTCGACTACATTAGCTAAGCCCTAAGCTTCAATTACAGTCGTATTTACGCCTCAAATCGGTTTAAGTTTTGGGTAAATATGAATAAATGCTCCGCAAGTTCCCACCTCGTTAAAGTTTTACATTTATCTTATTTACCCAGATAAGCATAGTAACCATCTATTATTTTCAGGATTTTACTTTTTTCCCCTTAATATTATCTACAACTTGTTGTTGTTTGTTAAATGTCCGCTCAGCCCGAAATTGTCTTCTTATATCATCGTAGTCCAAAAGGTAATGTGATCCCCTCCATATTATCATTCTGCATTTCTTTCAACATTTCCCTTTTGTAAACTGACAACCGTAAAAGATTCTCTGGGTCTTCTCATGCGAGCCCCACCCCCGCCCTTTCTTTAGGGAATTAAATCTGAGACGGAACGACGAAAGTGAATTTCTATCAAAATTGTTCATTTGATGCGGAAAAGATTCTGACGTCAAACTATGACAAAGGTCTCCTTTGAAGAGTTGAATAATGTTGTCTCAAAAAAGCAGTTCCCCTGAATTTCTCAAGAAACAAGAAATCCTACAACATGCAATGGTTTCTAATAGCCATATGTTTTAACTGTGACTCATCTGTTATAGTGAATTAATTCTCATGTTGATTTGTATTACTCTGTACAATATTTTAAAAGATACAAAACAGACCCAACAATAAGTTTGTGTGAGTTTAATCGACATTTCTGTGTACGATGTCGCCACACTAATTGTATCTCAAACTCAACACATTTCCCCCTTCAAACTCCACATTGATCTCTCCAAGATTAATTAAGACCTAAGAAACTCCGTCCGTGACATAAACATATTTTTTTCTAACAAAAAAACATCTTTCCATCTGTCGTTCATCTTATCGATCATATTTCATCATGCATTCAACATCCAATCCCTTCAAACATGATTTAATATGCTAAGATTTGAACCAATATTTATCTCAATCTATCAATTATATTTAATTTTCACCTATTTAAAGAAAGACGTTAGTTGTACTTATTTGACTGATTCAAATCACACATTTTCCCCACGATATCAAATATTAAAATATCACATATTATGTAAATGAAAGACGCAAATAATAAACATTAAGTCTCACTGAAACTATCATAAAAAACGTTTAAAAGTATTAACCCTTTTTTAAAATGAACATGACTTGAATAAAACTAACCGACTGAGTAATCACTGATTATGTCTTTGCCGTGGTGGGAATAATTATTATAATATAATAAACCGTTATTAAATGTATTTTGTAGATTTATCGGATTCTCCATTGTGTAATGCATGCTGTCCAAGCAATTATCGCAACGCAATTTAGATGTTATTTATTGTTCCTCCCAGATTTTAATGAAATTACATACAATAATGTCAGCTTTCAAGAATTTTTGTTTGGACTTATTGGCGTGATCAAACGTCATTGTTATTTTGTCAGCAAATATCCAGTTGGCTCAACTCGCTTAATTGGGCTTAGTGGGCATATATAACAGTCACGGGTTTCCTGTATTTATTTCAACAAAAAGGAGTTTGAGATGAGTTTGACGTGACTTTTTTTAATTTTCGGTATGTGTGGAATTCGACATTAAAAGTACGCTTTTCTTCTCGTGTGGCGAGTCGTACATACTTCAAACATTTCCGAACAAACTTTAGGAGGAGAATTACATGAGGAGAGACAAGTAAAAACAAACGTGTTTGTAATTTGAATCAATAAATATTTAATTATGTGCTCAAAACTAGAATTTTTTCTCTTCACATGGTAGCTTACAGTACCAACAACCCTGTAATTGTAATGCCTTTCCTTTAAGAAATCATCAACTTTCTTTGGAAATATTTGCCACATGCACTGATATGTTACTGAAATATGTGTAGGTACTAAAAATGTGTACACCATAAAATGGAACCAATTTGTCTTGACAGTTCTTCCCTGCAATAAAAATGTCGAAGACTTGTAGTCATTCTGTCTAAAAGCTCATCGTCTTATACCGTTGTAATTGCACGCACACAAACTTCCTAGTTTCACTTTAGGAAAATATCCAAGCAAACTGTATCTTAGGTCACTATCCAAGCAAATTGTACCTTAGGTCACTATCCAAGCCAACAGTACCTTAGGTCACTATCCGAGAAAACTGTATTTTAGATCACTATCCAAGCAGGGTTAAAGATTAGGGGTAGGTATATAGTCAGAGTTTGTGTACGTGCAAAGACTACCGGAATACACCCCTTTTGTCTTTTGATATGATTTATATTGCCTCACTCGTTCTGATAACACACAAAATAGCACTCGGTAAACCTCGTGTTTTTATTGTGTTAATCAGAACTCTTAAGGCAATAACAATTATATCAAAGGACAAGCGAGCTGTATTCCTTATATCATGTTAATATTTAAGACCGATGAGGTGAGCAACACATTTAACCAGGGCAATTAATAATCCATTTTACCTATATAATCTTTTCTCATGTCTCATTTTCACAATGTTTGTAATTGTTCTCTTTTTAATCCTGTGCTCATTTTTTTAGACGTAGTGTACATTAGTCTGTGTGAGAATTAAAACGTCTGGCCTCTGTGTGCGCTTTTAAACATTTTCAATTGTAACGATGAAGCAAACAACAACTGGTTTCAAGTGTTTTCCTCTGGTTAAAAAAATGACGGTCAGTATAAACGAATCAACGTTAAAAAGGTTAATCAATAAAAAAAGGACATGGTTTAAGATATTTTACCTGGTTCTCAATTGTGATATAAAATGATAATAATGTAATATGTTGGTATATATCGCGTTCCATAAGGAGTAATCTTAAAGCGCTTTAGAATTTATTAACCCAGCAAGTACAATGGAGACAAAAAATTACATTCCAAAGACCTTTCGAAGTTAACAACGGGTCGTCTGTTACATGCTTCGTGTTAGCAATCTTACATAGACATAAAAAACATGGAGTTGTGGACTTGGTTTAGCTGTTCACAGAACTTTATATCTAGTCTGGTTTAAATATACCTTTATTTATACTTTTTGTAATACTTATTTTAATAAATCTAAACCCAATAAAATCAAACTTCCCGAACACTACCCGAAGACTACCCGGGTAGCCACCCAACCCCACCCTAAACTCAGACCAAGAATTCGGGTAGCTACCCAACCCGAATCCAGACTCCGGATAGGACTTGAGTAGCTACCTCTACCCACCCGAAAACTTCGCTACCCCACCTCTACCCAACTTAGACTCCGGCCCAGAACTCAGGTAGCTACCCCATCCCACCC
Source organism: Clione limacina (assembly GCA_032362205.1). Lineage (NCBI taxonomy): Eukaryota > Metazoa > Mollusca > Gastropoda > Pteropoda > Clionidae > Clione > Clione limacina. The sequence goes on along the minus strand of JAUUEB010097724.1, from coordinate 1,720 downwards.
CCAACTACCCGATATAACAATGAATATTTGAAAACCAGGTTTAATACGTTAAGTCACAACCCAGCTTACTACATTCGGTAAAAGTTGAGTCTAGTTATGTAAATAGGTAAATGTAATTGTTTAAGTGTCAACTTGGACGTATTTGTTAACCAGTTAACGGAGTGGCAGCACCGCTACATTGATTGAAATACGTTTTTAACCCATTATAGACTTAATGTTTAATATTTCTGACAAAAGCGTAAAAAATGTGCATGTCAGCACTAGATTAATACCTGATCTACGACCTACGCATACAACACCAGCAGTTTTCTTTAATTGTTTCAAACGTGTTGCTGGATTCGAAAACCCATGAATCGTTTATTAACACTGTTCCACCCAGTGATCGGAAGTATTCGGGCCAAAGTAGCGGACTTACTACTCGGCGACTCTCAGTCGCTACTCAATTCGGGGATACTCAGCCCGCTACTATACTCAGTATTTACTACTCTACTACTCTACTACTAATCCACTACTCTACTAAAAAAGTAGCGTTGAATACTGAGTAGAAGGAAAAAAACGATATTTGCTACTCTTCTTACAATACTTATACAAAATTAGTTTTTATTCGTTACATAAAAAAAAGGAAAGTCACTCGTGTGGCCTAGCATCATTATCCGAAAATCATCGCTTCGGTAAAAGTCGGAATTCCGAACGTTTGACAATGACTCAAAAGGCTACGACTATGACCCCGACACCCGAACAGATACAACAAAAAGGCTTCCTTTTACCAGGTGTGTGGTTGTTTTGTTCTGTGAAGCATAATATGGATTTGTCTGTTGTCGGAACTGACTAGGACCTTGGACTTCGATTTTTATTGTGTTCTACAATGATGAGATGACGAGTTGAACTGTTGTGTTGATAAACTTACATTTCGCCGTCATTCTTTTATTTTAGAGGCATAATTAATCCCAATACAAAATCGGTGTTGATTTATGAGTGAACTGATAAACAAAGAGGACGAAAAATGGTATGTTTTGATGCTTTAAGTATGAGACAATTCAGGGAAGTTGAGGAGACTATTAAAAAGTGTGGATTGATTGATGAAGGTATGAATTATGATGAACATTCTATTTTATTCCTGCTAATTATAAAGACTTATATTCAGGCTCAGGTATGAGAGAGATTTGACCATGTGTGACTTGACTGTACTGTGAACAATGTGGATATATTTAGTTTTTGTGCTCTTTTTAATTGTATAAGAATATTCATTTATGTTGTCATGAAATATGTATATTTTAATTGACATTAATTGGCCAGAAATGAAAGCAATATGATTTAGACATGGTCTAATTCAGTTTGAAAACATGTTTTCCTTATAATGATGCGGAAATAATGCCTATATTTCTTTACCTAAGCTGTAAGTCTTTTCCAGGGTTTCGACCCTATACACTTTTTTTCTGGGCCCAGCATGTGACATAACATGAGGGGTCACCACACGCATTCAGTTAAATTCGCCTTTTTGATATAAAAATAAAGTAAATATAATAGTCGTTCAATGAGGACACATAAACACGCTTTTTTCGGTTGAGAGATGGGTATTTATGAAGATTCCGAGGTATTGTATCCATGATTTTTTGCTATACTGGTGTCATGAAAGTAAGAACTGAATGAAGTTTACAGGAGATTATTGAACCTTTAATCCTTGTTCTGGTAGGAAACAGTAATATTCTGTAAAACATGT
>JAUUEB010097723.1:0-24359 GCA_032362205.1 Clione limacina | reverse complement strand
TACCCCCCTTAATTCCCCCATCCTCTACGCCTGGATTTGCAAAGTTCAAGGTTAGTTAATTTATTTTGTGTTTTTTTCTCAAGTTTTGCAAGGTTTTAATAAATTGTTTAAGAAAAATGAACAATTTTCGGGGGGATCCACCCCCCCCCCCCAGATATTTGAAGTTCCTTAAAAAAATCCATCACCAATTGGCAACTCTGACTCATGATAATTTATCAGCACACATATTTTTTTATAAGAAAAGTCAAGGGGTGCTTTCTCATTGCCCCCCCCTATCCCCATATAATTTAAAGTAGAAAACAGTCAGGGGGTCATGTAATCAAACAACATTGAACATGGTTAGTATTTTGGATTAAAACCTGTACTAGGATAGGAATGCCAAATTTAATTTAAGCTTCATAATTTTAGGACATGCACCTATCTATGTATGACCCCCACCCCTCTAACATAGTACTAATTAATACAGCTGAACTTTTGGCTACAGGGACAGATTAGTAGAGCATTTACCCAACCCCTTGAATGGAATTGATATCAGAAAAATATAGCTAGGGTGTTCATATAATCTGTGACTAAATTTTTATGTCTTGGATTACAACCTGTATTAGGGATGAAAATGCCCAAATCCATCTTATTTTTTTCTTTGTGCTTACTTAAAAGAAAAATATCTTCTATTTCCTTTGAATTTATTGGTCTCATCTGTACCTTAAAATATGCTCTGAATGCACCAAATTGCTTAAAATTTTCAAATTTGTTTTGAGGAGGACCTAAGTCATTGTATCGTCATTTGTAAAGTTTATTGTCACATTGAGCCTTTTAATATGATTGAACATGTCAAATTTTTCTTGTAATTTCAAACATTGTTTTTAGATTCTAAATCTCTTTAAAAAACATCCTTGATTTTTAAAATCGTCCTTGAAAAGTCCTTGAAAATCCCTGAAAAGTCCTTGAAAAGTCCTTAAAAAGTCCTTGAATTTGGTCAGAGGTTTTGGGCAGGAACCCTGAACAAAGCTTTCCATTTTGACTTTTTGTAGACTTTTGTTGTATTGATAAATACAAATCCCAGATAACATTATTGGGATTTTCATTTATTTGATTTATCAATTCAAATAATACTAAAGTTCGTTAAACCAAATTAATATTATATTGCACATTATAAGACTATGACTAGATGAACCTTCCTTTGTCTTCATTTGAGTTTTACAAATCTTTATAATAATACAATTACAGTTTTGGACACAAACTGACTATATGTTTTTGAGTCACTGTCAAGTCAATGAATGATTATCTAAATGTTTCCTGATCTGATTTCATTAATTTTTGAGAAATGCTGTCCTTTTATACTTATGGGGTGGATTAACAAGCGGTCATGTGACATAGTGGCAGTGGAGACATGCTCACTGACCATCAATAAACATAGAGCTCACCACAGTTAATGGGGTCGATTCAAGAACGATCGATATCGGTCACGTGATAAGTACCTGCCAATGAGTTAGGCGTGCTCACTGACCATGAACAATTAACACAGTGCTCACAGTCATGTGATGTGGACTTGATGGTTCGTGAATCGACCCAATTGTTGCAGGAATGACCCGTGAATCGACCCCACTGATACGAAAACTGAGACTTAAAATTAAGACATTAACAAGAATGACCATGACACACTGAACTCACGGATAGAATCTGACATTCAAAAAGAAATACTTAATTGAATTATATAAAACTTCTTGTCTGAACTCAACAAAGACAGATAAAAAATATCAAACATGCGTTAGGCCAAAAAAAGGTCTGTTTCCACTTCGTGGCCCAAACCATAGGGTAGGTAGGAATGAATTTTTTTTTTACTCTCGATGAACAAGTCTAAAAAACATCAACAAAATCCTACATGATGCCAAAAAATGTCATGCTTGCTGGATTCAAGGGGACCATATAGACTGTATTTCCGCTTTACTATAATAAATTTAAAAAAATTTGTTAGGGTCGGTCGGGTAAGTGGAAACAGACCTTTTTTAGCCTTATAAGATCTGTACCTGACAGAACTAATTCCAACATCCTGATCTGAAGATCAATAATGCAAATTAAACAAATCGTTCCAACCAGTATTCGCAGAATCATATTTATCTGAATGAAGGTGTCCATTTCAATCTGTATGCAATAGTGCCATTACCTACCAATATTCAAGTTTGAGTAAATTGAGTGAAAGGACAAAGAAATTTCCATGTACAATTAAGTCACAACACTAGTGATATGGCAATATCTGCTATATCACTAGTGTTGAGACTTAATTGTACATGGTGATGAATCGAAGTCCAAAAGACTGCGCCCAAATAAGTACTGGGGTCATTTGGTTCAGATAATTGGGCAGTTTCTGATCCATGGACTGTCCACAGTCTTTGAGAATCATTATAGGACACACAACCATAAGGTTCGGGTCCTAAAAAAGAATGTCATGCAGGCAGACGTGGCTACAAAGGCCTGAAATCTCATGAAGCTGAAGCCTTCTTCTAAAATTGACACACAGTTGAAACCCATGAATTTCTATGCTTCGCAAAGCCCAACATAAATATCATAGAAAAATGAATAATGGCCCTAAGTAACAGAAAATGTAGTATACCCTTGTACATCTGATAAACACTTCTTACCCATTTCTGATCTCATGTTAATTACATGGTTGGCAGAATATTCTTCAATTTTGAGGAAATTTCCCAAATACAACCATTTCAATAAGAGAATTTGTTATTTTCAAGATTGTTTCTGATCCGTTTACCGCCCATACTTTGGGATTGGGACTCATATGTGTGGGCAGGAGTAGGGGTGCCTGTAAGAACATGTTTTTGGATAATTAAAAAAATCACCTCCTCTAAAATGTGTCTAAGGGTCTAAAACAATGGGAAAACACAACTTTATGGGGTAGGGTCAATTATTAAGGTCACCTACCCTCTGTTTTTTTATAAGTAGGATTAAATAGTCAGACATGGTACGAAGTTGCAGTTTAGAAGCCAATGTGGTGTTTTGAGATGCCGACTTTGTGATGTGTTAAGGCTGCGGCTTCGTACCCATGTCTGCAAACTAACTACTCCAAATTCAAAAAAGTCAAAATGTAAGCTTTAAATGATAGTTTGAAAATTTATTTTTCTTATTCTTAATAATCCTTTGTTACATAGTTACATTTTTTGAATGAATCACCTAAAGACAACCATTCATTATTTTTTACTTAAAATGAATTTTATAGGGATATTTAAGTCCATTTTGACCATTTATTATGTCAAAATTAAAGAAATATGAGGAAATATACTAATTTGAAGTTTTTCAGACTTTTTTGCTATTTAATCCTTACTTAAGCTAAGAGGGGGTAGGTGTTCTTAGTAATGGACCAGTGTTTTCAATTGAAGGAAATCCTTCATTTTGTCTTTTTTGAACTGTTCATTATGGCCTGATATAGCTCTGAATGGCTAATTTTTGGATCTGTTTTATGTCAAAATTAAAAAATCCTTCACTTTTACAAATCCTCATTACTTAGAAGCACTGATGACCCCTACCCCATAAAGTTGTGTTTTTCCTTTGTTTTTATCCTTGGGCACATTTCAGGGGGGGGTAAACTTTAATTTCTTTTCTAGCAGGAGATGCTTGCCCTGGGATTCTAATAATTAATACTAAAAGCTCCTAGCTGAGCACAAAACTAATAAAATATAAGAATAGTTTAACATAAGTTAAAACAAATCTTGATTACTTGATTTGTAAATCAAAGATAACTTCAAATGACATTATAGCAATGTAAACAAGATGATATTTCAATCAGAATTGATGTATTAAAATCAATCAATATACTAATAACAATAAAGGTTGGTTTTGTTTTTATATTTATTGTATCATCTCACTCTAAGATATTGATATTGGGCAAAGATTTATAATAGTTGTGACCGGAATAAGAATCATCATAGTGCTGTGAAGTTTCATCAAAGATTAATGATTATAAGGGTGTTGATAGTAATGTGTGTTCAAGTCGTTTTTGTCTTCAATTAAGTTTGGGAATACATCTCCTATTCAAGGTCTTACTTTTCAAAAATAATAGTCAATTAGTAATGACACTAATTCCAAAAGCTAACAAATTATGAAAATTATTTATACAGGTTGTATCTACTTGAATATTTATATCTCTGTCTCTATTGTTGTCTGTCATCTTGATTTTATTGACTGATCTGAAACACGACACCTTAACTTTCATTACTTCGTACAAAATAGCGATCGGGAGTACGACTTGTTGGTCTGTTTCCATCCACCAACTCCGGTCACTGTTTGTAATCCGTATGTTAGTATACCAAGTGGCAATACATTTGATACCTTCCATCGCCGGAAATCTGATACGTAACGTGGTACATGTCATGTTTAGTAGCACTCTTAGCTAAAGGGAAATAAGTCAGGTTTTATCGTCTGTCACAACTAGTGTAGCTCGGTCATTTCCCGTTGAATAAATTTATTCAGCCACGGAAGTTATGTATGCATATGTTACACAGTACATGTTTTGTAATAGACATTTAAACATTATCAGTAAATACCGAATAGTGAATTGAAATTCAACATTCTCTAATACCATCTTCCTTCAAAATGTCACATGTCACTAATTCTGATGTTTAAGACTCAAGTTTCTCGGCCCTTTATTTGTTTTAAAATAATATATTAATATTTTATTTACCATCCGGTAATCCTAAAAGTAACGTGGTAAATTATATTCGCATTCGTAGCTAAAGGGAAATGAGTCAGGTTTTTCGGCATGTCGCAACGTGCATAGCTTGGGTCACATCTCGTTAAACAAATGTATTCAGCCACGCACGTTAAATGCGCACAGTACACCTTTAAGTAATAGATATTAAACATTATCAGTAAGTACCGAATAGTGAATTGAAATCCAACATTTTATAATACCATCTTCCTTCAAAATGTGTCACGTGTAACTGATTTTGATGTTTAAGACTAAGAACTCAGATTTCTCAACCCTTTATTATACATTTCAAAGGCGAAATCGCGATTTTACTTGATTCAAAACTGTACTTTTTGTGTTGAAATATATATGAACATAAAAAAACATATAAGGTGCCTTTTTAACGGGTGTTTTTAAGGCTACTACTACCGGTGTGGTCGTGGGGCACATCATTGAAACACTATCTGTCTCCATTTATTTCTATAATGAGTAAGTGCTTGGGTTTCAGCAAATCTCCTCTACATTGTGCGATAGTGTCCATCCTGTTCTTTCTTAATATTCCTCACTTTCCCTCTCCTTGCAAGATGGTCTTGGACATCCCTATAGATCTTGTTACATGTCGGCACCACTTTTACTTGTAACCCAAGTAAATACGGAACTATAGTATTCTAAGTCAGTCTGTTAAATATCGTGTTTTAACGAAAAGTGAGAAAGGTACAGCTTTGTACATTTTTCTGTTAAACGATAAAACCAAGACATTGAACACTTTCAATAGCGAATGATTATCCTGTAATATGAATACCATAGGGATTAGGGATTTATTCTTCACCTATAGATGGGTTGGGGTAAACAAGTGTGATGTTTCAAATCAACAAGTTCTTCAGCTTATATGAAGCGGGGCAGTTTCTGGGACATCTTTTTTTTTTTTGAAATCGGACTAAAATTGAGAAGGAGCTTTTCAAAATTACTTTATGTGTTGGGAGTCTGACGCTTTATACGATGAAGTACTTTTTGATTTGAATCATCGCCCTTTTTTGACCCACTCCTACTATAAATGAATTACATGTGTCGTGTGAATATTTTATATTGATCAGTTTTTGCTGAAACTTCGTGACATTTAACATACACACAAACATATGTCAAGTTCTTTTTCAATTGAACAACACACCTAGGTGATATAGATGGTCAAATATTCAGTTGTTTTTAGGGGTCCAACTCGTAATGGTATGGATAATAACTGCATTACATAAATGCTATATAAAGTTGTTTTTTAAGATTAGTTAAGCTCTTAATACTTGTTAAGTTTCACCCTTCTTCTTCAAACTAAACATGACAATTGTCTTATTATATAGTCAAATCTGTATTATTTAAAGAGCATTGTGACTTCAGAATCAGTTTCAAAAGTGTTCAGATTTGACCTTTCGATGATCTTAAGACCAATTTGGGTGTTTTTATGACAACAATTTGGACACTTCTGTATTGACCTAGTTGCGGATTTTATATTATAAATCGGTTATTGTCTGTGATATAAAAAACGGAATTATGATGTATAAAACCAAGTTCCTTGAAATTGTGGAGCAGTATCTTTTTCCCAAGTCCGTTGAGCGAAAAAGAAGTGTTGACATATAATATCGTCAACTATGCAAAAACATCCTCAAGCTATTTTTATGGCCCAAGGAAGAGCAGTCCCCTCCACTAACTACTCGACCATAACATTATCGGTCAGCTGTGTGTATAGCGATAACATCCGGGTGGTTATCACCTATTGCATCGCCTACACCCTCCCTTACCTCCCACCCACACCTGTCAGAGACGCCTACCACTGGCTGATTGCATCTGCTTGTATTGATTGACAGCAGCGGTCACTCTAACTCCGCCCATCATGGGCCTGTACGATTGGTTCTCGTGTAAAATTATCAGTGCGTGACCAAGACGAATGCGTATTGTCAAAACCGTCTAGTGACTAGTGACCAGTGCATATTTAACACACTCGTTTCTACCTCCATCAGTATACTTATGCGATCATTTGTCATATGTTGTTTTTTTTAAAATAGGCTACTAGTTAACTAGGTCATTGTTTCAAAACTTTTCGGACGTATAAAGTACATTGATCTCAGTGAACATCAACAGTGTAAACCTGAACAGTCAAAGCGACAACATCAGTAGTCGACTTGGTGAATTTTCTTACAGTCTCTGGATTATTTACTGACATTTCATTCCTGAACATTGGATTATATACTATGTGTTCAACTGGATACTGACTTTGAACATTTCTCTCCTGTTTTGTGATAATGCAAAGTTCTTGTATTTCTATTGTGAATATTGGATACTATGCCTGTGTTTAACGGACTTCATTCTGATTATTTAATGTCTGATTCTTCTGATACCAAACGGAGTATATTTTCAAGCCCTGACATCATGATTTCAAAACTTTGTGGTAAGTTTGCATTCAAATATGATATTATCAGCTGGAGAATTCCTCATAGTATTTTCGATATCGAACTCCCAGCCTTTGACGCACATTTGGCCTGTACGATTTACCTCTGTAGCTGCGTGTTCAACCCCAGTGGAGTATAATATACAATATATACTGAAGTACTGTTAGAATCCAGTTTGTCAAGCGACGAATAACTCTAAGCCTGTTTTATAAAGTAAATTCGCCGAGCATCGCATTTCATTATCATTTACATGATTACCACTTATAACAAGGGGACCGTAAGAAACTTTAATACAAAGTATATATTTACTGGCAAATCCATGTATGAAAAGTATGGGTTATGCAGCCGACATTAAGATTAATGGTTTTAAATCCAAATTACCAAGGTGCTGTTTTTTTTTATTTCATCAATTTATATTATAACAGTATGAATTTTTTCATTTGCTTTTTTGCAATACTAGACGAATGCATACTGATTTTATACTGTACTTTCTGTATTCTATTTATTTGATTATTCCTAGACCAATCTACTAACTTAACTTATTGTGGATGCCCTTAAACTTAGACTCTTCATGATGTGCAAGTAACTTGTTGTTTCTGTATGACAACTTACAACCAACGTAACGAATATGATTGAAATGTCATTCATTATTGTTTTAGAAGTGATGACACGAACGTTATAACGTATATCGTAGTGGACACCTTACTTAAGTTGTATTTGTCTTGAGGCCTTTTGACACCTGTGTGTGTTTTAAAAGTCTTCATGGTTTGTAACTTAAATATTTGTTGTTTCTGTATGACAGCTGACAACCATCATAACGAATATGATTGAAATGTCATTCATTATTATTATTGTTTTAGAAGTGATGACACGAACGTCTACCGTATATCGCACCTCACATTTGTATTGTCTTGAGGCCTTTGACACCTGTCTATGTTACCACGTTTTCCATTATATATATTACGACATTCAAAAACTATTGATTAGTAGAATCCACCCCAAACTTGTACGTCCTCTTTACAAAATATCTTAGCCTTATGGTAAAGTTCCTCGACTCTCTTTAAATCTCCTTAAGGCTCCATTGTTTTTCCATCAGACGCCTTGAGTTACACTCAACTGTCCGACACATCCACTACACACCAACCTCAATTGCAACCTTTCACTCTTTGTTTATTCACACGTCATCCAACTGAGAGATGACGTAGTGCCCATGTGCCAGCCAACAACGATGATCTTCATTAGATAGGAGAGCCTCTTGAGACACTCCAGGGACTCTGGAGGCCAATGCCTAAGATGGTCGCCTCACCCCTAACCCCAATGCTCGTGAGTAGTATTACATTGGCCACATGTAAGCCATGAATCGGAATTTCCCAAGAGATGCTGGTCAAGGCTAAAAACACCAAACCTCCCCCCTCCTGTCGAATGTTTACTCTCATCCGTTTAAGGCACCAGAATCCAAGAAAGATTCCCACTGAAACCACCTCTTTTTGACATTAATTTCAGACCCCCTCCTCAGACCTCTACATTGCCCTTTTAAAAACACATTCTTTCACTTCTTGTTATGCTTAATATGTTCTTATTTCTTACAGTTTTTGTTGTCTTTAGAAGTGTCTGATTAATCTTGTCTATCGACACAATTTGTTAATATTATAAAATGTTAACATCTTCCTATACTATAATGACAAAAATGTTTGTCTTATCTTTCAACTTGCGGTTTGACACTAGATGCTGTTTGATAATCTCCTACATTTATCTTATCTACAAAATAGAGTTACAATTTAGGTATTCTGTTATATATTTGTCTTCCTAATATTAACTAAATAAGTATAAATATAACTTTTCCCTATGGGCATTCATAATATGTGTAACTTTTCCCTGTTGACATTAATAATATTTCCACAAGAGTATGTCACATTTGATAATATTGCTTTCAACATGACTGTGTCGAAATGTGCAATTGGCCCTGGTTGACCATTTCAATGTCTATGCTAAACTAAGCTTAATTATTTCTATTGTCTACGGCACGTGGCTCTAGGTCTTATGGCTAAGTCCTTCCGACTGCCACGTGCTGTCCCCCTAAACGGATATTCCAGTCTGTAATCAAATTTCCGCAACAAAAGTCTGTAATCTCTTAATTGTAGCAATATTACTTTGAAGGAGGACCTCATGGGGACATCGTCACCAAGACGGAAAAGAGACTGGCTTATTGCGTCTCTTTGGTCAGCCTTATGATTGTCATGAAATGGACAATTAGCCCTTTTGATACATCGGCTCGTGTCGTTTTGGTTTCTTGATCGGCCAAGGTGGTTTCTAATTCTCGCAACATTTTATGATATCTGATTAAAGGTCTTCGGCCCGCAATACGCGCTCTGTGGTATTAGAGATAAACCCGGTCAAATTGTCGTAAGTGCACCTGCACCATTTGTAATTGATATCATAAGTTAGCTCTTGTGACGTATCATAGTATCGAATTTCAACTGAAAGTACGTATCGTCTAGACGACTATGAAGATAAGAAGTATTATTGTATTAGGATTTTTAAGAAAATCTTTGTTAATACCCCCCATAGAGTTGGCTCCTCATACCCATATCGTAGTATGTATGAGCTTGAAAGTAAAGCTTTCATAAAATTACAAATAAATGTCATAATTTAAATTGATGATATATTATTTTGTCACCAGATACTTTCTGTGAGCGTGTTGAACCACTGACTCCATTAAGTCAACGTCGAGCAGATGAAGACAGAAGTGTGTCACGTATGCAGCGTCTGTTCCCTGGCAAAGTCCGGGATCTGTGTCACATGCACCTGGCTTTCATTCTAGACTTCAGTGACTGTAAACTGGAGTCTATGCTGTCTGAGGGTGACCATGCTGCATCCAAGAAGAAACTGCACCTCACAAATGTCTTTAAACAGAAAGGTAAGGAATTATGTAATTTTTGTACTGATTGACCTTTCTATAACAATGTACCGTCAATATTTCTCAACTTATGGGTGTCGTATAGAAATATTTCAATACTGAGTCATGCACCTTTTAACCAGGGAACATTGTAGGTGCTGGATGTTAATTGTCAGGAAATATATATTAAAAATATCGTAATGTCATTCTGGACTTGGTGTGTCACTTGGTGAACTTGTCCGCGTTAATATGTAACAGAAATGCCACACACTGTTTTATATACACCACATATAGTTTTATATATCGCCGCATGTAGTGTTGCACTAAATGACTCATACAATGTAAACTCATATTTGTGTTGCCCGACTTCTCATCCTGGAGGGGAAAGTAGATGCCATTTGGCGAATTATCTATTGAGTATATTCTAACATAACTAATGGTACAGTTTTATATATCACCCCACCACATACAGCGGTTTACTAGATGACTCATTCAATAAACTAATGATTATATTGCTTTAGATCGTTCTGGCACTTATATTGACACTTAATATTATGGTAAAGATATAAATCTCATATTTGACAGGGCAGTATTATGTCATTTGACGAACATGACCGTTTATAATCAGATATTAATGATAGAGTTTTATATAATATATCAGTGATGCACTAGATGACTCCAATACTAAACCAATGTTTATGCTACTTGATATCGTTCTGGCACTTCGATTGATTTATTCTGACAGGGAACTCGGTGTGGTCATTCCACAGATTGTTCATTGCTCAGCGGAAATCATAAAACATTGTGTCACTGTTGAAACTTCTACGACTGGTCACTTCCGGACTGAGTCTGTTGCTATCATCCGTCGATTAGAACGTCATAAAAGTTATCAGATTGACTACATTATGTATCCGCGGTGCTCGCTTTCTGGTCGCTCCCCATGGACCTCTGGAACATGGCAACGGGGAAATTCTAAACTCTGCCGTCGGGCCTTATCTCGGTCAAACATCCACCATAGTTGTTTTTGGCAAGTTGTAGCATCTGGGCCGACCTGGTCGCTCCGCAAAGAATCGTTTGTTTGTCTTAAGTTTGGGGATAGTTAGGAGAATGTTTACTTCTGTTGCAAGAAGATCCACTCGACTGTTTTTGCTCGGAGGCAAAAACACGGATGACCGCCCTTTGAGCATTTTACCGCGTCCATTGCCGTCTTTGAAGATGGTTATGGTTTAATTAAGATGACACAAGACTAGATGGGCCGGGTGTTTGGAGATACCCTTGAGCCAGAGCCTTTGTTTTTGTTTTGTTAACTAGTGTTGATGGTCACCTAGAGCAGTTAACTTTGGTGCGACCACTTAATTGACTTAATTGTACGTGTGATGAGACAAAGATTCATCTTCACACCGCTTCTTTCCCATGACACTTTACTTACACTGCCTTACACGAGAATAAAGACAAACCTCGAAAGTAAATCACGTTTGTGCCAAAGATGTGGACAAGGAAAATACATTCTGAGTGTCGTGTCTTCAATCTTTTTGACCTTCCTAACTTGTATCGGCTGGTATTACACTACATAGTAAAACTGTGATAAAAGCCCAGACGATCGGATGGCGCCTGTTTTTCACTCCATATCTGATGATTGCGCAAATGCTGATTGCCTTCAGTCCCTTAATCGTGTTTGGGTGGTTTTGACAAACATCGATATTAAACAGGAATTGATAAAACTTTTAGCTAATTGGCTTTTATAGACTTATTAGCAAACAGTAATCGGGCACTAATGTGGCTAAAAGTTGTATGTAAACTGCAAATTGACGTGTGTATTTGTCTCTGTGTGTGTCATTCATGATAGCAAATCTTGTAATTTGTTTACAACGTAGATAGAACACCGTTCTACTGACAGACATATTTGTTCTATTGACCAGCACATTCATTTCTTTCACAACAATATTCACACTTCTTGCCCCTTCATGATTATTTTCACACTACATATTATTTAACTTGTGAACTTTAGTAGTTTGTGAACATATTTGTCTATAGTTTTACTATGATAGCATGAATTAAAGTCGCCATTCCTTTCTAATTATCTAACACATTCACTAACCCTTGTCTTTTATTCACTATCTCACTACCTCTTTTCAAGCGTAACAAACCACAAGTTAAATTATTAAAGATGTATTTCGTGTGTATTATGAAGGTGATGGTGTGTAGTGGCTTCAACATCTGTTCACAGCTGACTACACAACTATGCTTGACCACTGGCTATTTGAATAGTTTGTTCAAACTGTGAAACGCCACACGTCAGAGTAACCATGTGGACTGTTCGCGTGCCATTCAAAACCAGTTTTAGCCTTTACAATTGTTCATTATCAATATTTTATGTCAATTAACACGGGCCCTTGGCACTGCAGGTGGTCGAAAATGTTCCCCATACCTCTTTCTTACACCTTTTTAATATTTTATACTTTCGTGCAGTCTGGTCTGTATAACGTTACTTAAATCTTGCCGTCACATGTCTTTGCAGCAGAGATGTTTTTTTTATAACCAAGTAAAATTTTCCTGTCTTCTTTCTATTTGTAACGATTTTCAGTCGAATCGCTTAATCCGATCAATCAAATCCCTTTTCTACAAATATTATTATTCAAGATTCTTAAGATATAGATACATACGACAACCGTAGCACAATTGTTCAATGGCTGAAAACATCATCACCTGTTTTGAATGTATATTATTTCTTATCACGAAACTTATCGTTTCTAAATAACGTTTCTTCATATCCTCATATCTGATATTGAATTTTAAACTTTTTCAAATGTAAGCAAAAATAGTTGAATTATTATTGCCACGACAATTAAATATTATAATCAAATCTCATCTATGCATAATTCTCGCCCTCACAACTCCTAATTTTAGACCGTACTGTCTCAGAGTGTCTGTTTTGTTAGCTGTATCAATACATCCCCTCTTCTCTCCATGGCTATTGATATACTCATTACACCTGTCCTCCCTGTGGACATCTTCGCATATCAATAATAGGGAAACCGCAACCACCTCCAACACACGCACAATGACCTTGTCGCTTCAAAAGTGAAATAAGTAATCTTGGAAGACCTGCTTATGTTGTTAATATCTTAAAGGTGATATCGTCTTTTATGTCAAGTGTCCCACTGGCCTGTCTTAAGTGTCCAACTTGTCGTCCTCCATATGTCTTTATTTGCCGTTAATATCGACAGTCTATACATTGTCCCTATGTGTCTCCATGTCCCTTGTCCCATCTCGTTATACAATGTGTCGTAAGAGGATCACAGACTGGCGGTGTCCATGGTGATTATCCAGGCAATTAGTCTCAGCCATTAGTAAATGTAATGCCTTTTGATCCCGAACCACAGCCTCTTCCTCTTAGCATGGGCAATGTTGACCTGCACCCTCTCCAATATAGCCGATTTTATTTGGGAGGGAGGATAGCGTAGACAAACACACTGGCAAAATGCCTCACTGGTGTTCTTGGTGAAATTCCCTCTTGACCTTTCTTTCTCCTTAAAGCACATGGTTTACTGTAATATGAAATAGGCGTAAATAGATGAAAAAATGAAATAAAAATATAAACTTTTAGTTACCACAATCCTGTTAGTTTAGACCAATATTTTATGTTATTTTCATCTCTTTTCAGATAAATCAAACCAAGGTTTATTCGGAGCTCCTCTTACTGAGAATGGTGTCAGCCTTATGATGCCACTTATTGCTTTTTTGCGCAAGGAAGAAAGTAAGTTTTAGAATTTATTTTATTTCACCTTTGATTAGCTCTTGTATGATTTATGTATGTAAGAGTACCATTTTTAAAGTGACCTGAAAACAGCTTATTGATATGTGATAACTTATGTAGTATAAAGGCAACAAAGGATATATGTGGAAGGAAGAGTTTTTTTTAATTTTATACTCTACCCAGCTGAGTTAATTGATGCCAGCTGCATATACTTTAAAAGGTTATTATTCTTTTGAACCAAATTTGCATGTTAGACTGTTAAACTGCCAAGTTTTTATATTTTAATTTTTTTGCTTTGCAACATTTATCTTAACAACATACATCATTTCCCTCATCAGACATAAAGAAGGAAGGTCTGTTCCGTAAAGCTGGCAATGGACGTAAAATGAAACAACTTAAAGAACAGCTCATCTTAGAGGGAGCAGATATTGTGATTGACCCAGAACAGTATGGCCCACATGATGTGGCTTGTATACTGAAGGAATTCTTGAGGGAATTACCTGAACCACTCTTCACATATAAACATATGGAGGCTCATAGACAGATTAGAGGTAAGTTAGTTTTTAAACTTTCATGGTTATTGAATTATTATCAAACAGACATACATTGGATAATGATATGTTATTCAGACTTTTATAAGATTTGTCTTTGATATTCTGGTGTTTACTACACTTGTTAACAATTTTGAAACTTAGGATAAGAAATAAAGAAATATTAGTTTGATTTGGACTGTGCATCCTTAAAGTTTGAATATCCCTAAATAGGAGTTATCACAAAAAATAAATGTCTGTCTTAAACATTGACAAAGTGGAATTTTTAAAATTGTGACTTGAGATAGCCCAATAAATAATACAAAAGACATCACATTGTGCAGCCAAGACAAGTTTTAAAAATGTTTCCTTTTTCTCTTCACAGGTCTAGGTGCTCATGCAACTACATCAGAAGAAAAAGATAGATATTCACATAAGAAACTAAAAGCTGTGCAATACTTGATGCGTCTGATGCCAGTGGCCGCACAGAAGATGGTTAGATATTTAATGAAACTCCTCAACAAAGTGTCTGCAGAGGTAGAGTCTAAGATGACTCCAGTTACACTTGGAACAATATTTGCACCAATTTGTTTCATGAGCCGAAAGGCTTCACCTACTGATATGTGTGAAGTTGTTGGTGAGACAGAATCATCAGTGGCCTTTATGATTGGCTATTCAAGGAGATTATTTGAGGTGAGTCTAATTTCTAATTTATATCATTCATTTTTACCTCTCAGTTTCTCTGATTTTTCTTAATGTGCATTCAAAGAACAATTACATGTTACGAATTTTCAATGTTGAATTTGGTTGTTTCAGTAAGTAAGTATATGCCTATTGGTTTATTGTTGAACTGAGCATGCCATTATTCTGGTTCATATTTAGATGTGTGTATTTTGAAAATATCTAATATAACAGTACTCATTATAGTGGTTAACATGTGTAGGAAGGGGAAGTAAGATACTCTTGAATGTTGCCATGTTTCATCTGTTCTTGTTTTTTGGTTCATTGTAATTGTATTTTGAACAGAAGGTAGGAACCCCAATCCCTTCCCCGATATAAATCCTCAAACTTCTTTTGTCCAATATTAATAAGATTTTCACTCTTGGTTGGATTCTGTTATAATTTACACCTTACACCATGTGTGTTCCGTCTTGACTGTTGACCTTTGCGTAATGACACATGGCGCTTCCTTACTTCTTAACTTCCCCAACTGGCCAGATTGATGACTCTGAAAGGTTGCTCCATGCACCCGATGACGTCACTAAGAGTCAATTCAATCCCCTGTGGTCATTGTCACCTGTGTCCTCGGGGCAGCGGCGAGCCCTTTGGTCTATTGTTTGTGACGCAGCAGTAGCTAAATAGAGAGCTCTCCATGCCATTGGGCGGAAGCCTCAATTATGTCGAGCTCGTCCCCTAGGGGGCGTCATTATAGGACAGATGTGGTGTCGTCTGCATAGAGACAAATCAGCACGATAGATTATGAAACTGTTGTTGTGGGGGGAGGGGGGTCTGACTATCTTATAGAAAAATAAAATGATTGGTTTGATTAATTAGCAACCTGATACTAATTATAAAATCTTACATTTACATTAAGATAACCGTTTAATTTAATTACTGCCATGTTGAAATCGAGTCTTTTCATACATTTCCTGTCGTTAGTAATGAAACTTGATATCATTCGTATTATTGTCCGTGGTGTTGCCTATTACCATTTTTAAACGAGTCCGTGAATATTTTGACGCTTTGTTAGTCGTAGATGGTTATCTTGATATGGAGGAGTGAGTGATCGTACATCAGATAGATGACTTGAAGTCAGGAGTCAAAGATCGCATATCTAATAGATCTTACACGTGAGAAATGATCAAATTAAATCAGTTGCACCTTGATGAATAGAATAATTGATCTTGGAGGATGACTGGCGATGTATACGACTTCGTGTAGTTAACAAAACCTAAAGGAGTGAGGTGAATGAAGAAAGATAATAGACAAAGGAAACGATAAAGATCTGTAATACAATTGTGTTTATCCGTTTTTTTTCTTGTGGGCGACGCTTGATATACAAGTAGGAGTGCTGTGTTCTTTTATAAAGATTCCTACGAACTCTAGTCTTGTTAACTTTGTAAGCGGGTGTTTGTGTGAAAGTATCGTACTCGGTCACGGTCTGTTAACAGTGAATGATTCAAAATTCAAACTTTACCAAAGCTACCATGAGAACAAACGTGGTGACACAATATTACTTCGGCATACTTACAGTACAATTATCGGGATATTTTATTCCATTCTTCGTCACACTAGATTGTCAACTTATGCGGCAATTATAAAATGGTCTCCACTTAATGATTAAACAATCGCGTAATAAAATGTTAAGCATATTTTTTAAAAAAAAGCAGCTGTATTCTGAAAGGAGCAAAGAAGAGTCATATATTTCGAATAAGTGCGTTAATGCGCGTTATTACTTTCAGCTTCATCGGTTCGATACAAATCGTCATGGTTTTCCATTCTCCCCTACGATTAGGTTAATCTTCCGTGTCAACAATGATGTCATCCGACGTCACTTGTCCGTACGTTACACTTCAATCATCAGCTGCCATATGAAATTAGGTTAATCTCAATCCCAGTGGCTGCTGTAAATGGTGAAGGGGCGTAGGGGGATACCAGAGCCTGCCATTATGGGGTTAGCGTTAAGGACTCTTTAATAGAAGCTTATGAGGAGGCTAAAAGTACTCAACGCCATGGCCTGTCCACTCCCCTCTTTCATGACAGCTGGTCAGTGTGTTAATGGACTGGCTTGGTGAAACAATTGATTAGCTTAGTTAAGTGTACAGCAGGTGTGTGTGCGTCAGTGTGTCTTGTTTATTTTTCAAGAGTTAAAAGTGAATCAGTTTTACTTGGATCTAAAATCTCAAGTTTTTGATGTTTCTTTTATGATGTTTAATTTTAATGAAAGTTAAAGATTTGTATTTAAAATATAATCAATGAACATGCTTCATTTCTTTCACGTCTTCAGCTAGATTCATAGCCATTTTCCCAAACTTATTTGTTTGTTATTTTCTTCACCAGGTGCCAAAAGAGCTTGTCATAGATGTTGTTCAGTTCTGGAAAGATCAGGAAAACTATTCCCCATCACCAAACAAAGAATCTGACGGATCAGGGATGAAGAAATGGCCAAGTGGTCCCATTATGAACACCAATGTCTGCTACATTGACCGTAAAGCTTCCAACAGTGAAGACACAGCCAGCAACACTCAGGCTGAGCTGGCAAGTCTCCTGGCACACATCGCACAACTACCAGACACACCACATAACCTCAAGTTGAAGAAACAGATCCAGAAAGGTGCCATCACACCAATCTCTTCATGCCAGTCACACAGAAGGAGTAAATCTATAGGATCTTCAATAAGGAAAAGACTTCCATCATTGCACAGGACAAGACACAAAGACACAGAGTTCTCTGTCTTAGGCAGTGCCAATAGTAACATCAGTGAATGTCTGGTGAGTTGAGATCTTTTATCTTCTGCTGTTTGTTTGTTTTTTGAATCATGTGCAACTTGTTTACAATAATTTTATCACACAATAGTTTAGTTCCCAAATTTTCTGTTTTGTCTCCTGGTTACACATGACTTAAAGAAATACAAAGTGTTAAGTGTTAAATAGATTCAAAGCTTAGCTGATAAATAGAAATGAAATTGTCGCACTTCAGTTATTTATTGATTACAATTAACACAAATATAAGGTAATTTTAAGAACTGAGTGGAATAAGAGTAATAAAAGAACATGCTCTTGAGATATTTTACTTCTTTTCAATTGTAGTGTTTGAATCGAAACAACAGTCTGAGTTAACAATTTGGCTTTATCCTTCCTTGCTGAGCTCCAGTGTTAAATTCTATTATCTTTCCTGTGATTCTTTCTTTTATCTCAAGTTAAAAGTATCAATGTGCTTATCATGTCTCTAGGGTGTATCACTGATGAGTTACAAAAGTAATGATAATGTAGCTGTGGTGCACTGCGCTCAACTTGATCTTTGCTACATTAAAAAGCCCTTAAGAAAGAGACTAGACTTCACCAACATTCATGATTCAGTAAGATAGCACAGCTGTTGTATTTGCTTGCCACATTTATATTGTATCCCGTGTGCACCCTACCCTGGCTTGCTGCTTATCCAAATGAATTCCTTTTGCCTCATTTTTTTTCTTTCTGCGTTTGCCCTGTATTTTGTCAAACCTTCTTTAACCACTTTTCAAAAGACAGAACAAATCTTACCTTTTGAAAGTGGTTATATTTATACGCCACATTTATTCAGATTGTAAGCAGAAAACATTAACTCATCATTTCTGCGGAATATATTCTATACACTAGCTAACTATAATATTAAGGAGTTGAAATGCAATTGTAATTTTTTAGCATGCCTTTATTAGTCTTTAGTTTAGCCTTGCAGTGATGTGTGCATTTTGCTGGTCTTGTAAACTTTTTTTGTTATGCATCCATTTTGTTTGCCTGTGAATGCTTCCCCCCTGCATACTGCTCCTTGTTTCAAGCTTTATTTTTCTTGTATCTTCTCTATAAGGAGCTTCAAAGTTATAGTAATAGTATTTTTCAAAGTTTTTGCTAAAAGTTCCATAACAGTTGAATCGTCATCTTTTAGCATTGAAAGTTTTATTAATTTGTAGAAAAGTAAGCAACTATGTTATTTTTAGGGAAGGAGAATTTCTAATTCAATTTAAAAAAAGAAAGAAACATTATCACCAATTCTGTGTTAAGATAAGAATGTAATGCTTATTCTTTTCATTACAATTCTTAATTGATTATTTAAGGTGAATAATTTGAAATAGTAACTACCTCCATTTAATTTAATCATTATAATACTCTGTACTATTTAATGTGATGATGCTCAAAGTTTTTCTTGCCTGATTTACACGACTTCAAGTTTGTCAATAAAATAATAATCAAATTATTTCTTTTCTCTCCAGTCAATCACCCCAGTTATGACTGACTTGCTCAACTCACCAAGAACAACAAAAGATTCCTCAAGAGAATCTCGATCTCGTCAGAAAAGACCCCGCCATAGGTTGGGAGAGAACTCAGCACCATCTCATGGTACACCATCTAAACGAGATCGCAGAGCAAACAGCTTAGATGTCTTGCGGTCTTCCCCCAAAGAGAATGTTGCCCCATCACGAGCTTCTTTCGCTTCACCCATGGACAGACACAATAAATCTTGCTCAATACTCAGTCCAAGGTCAAACATCCTCTCACCATCAAACAGCATCAATATTCTCTCTCCATTCAATCGCAAATCAGATATGTCTTCTCCAAGTTACAAGAGTTTTGGTGTCCTATCACCAAGCGAGAATATAGAGAATATGTTTTCACCAGTACAGAAGAAACAAAGCTCGCTTTCATGGAACCAGTGCAACACACCAACGAAACTATTAGGAAAGTGTATGGGAGTAAACTGCTCAAGTAATACATCCATCTCATCAGATAAATGTGATACCTCATCATCTGTAAAGACCATCACAAAGGACTTTGCCTGGATGCATTCACAGAGCTCAACCAATGTGGAGAATGAGATCACTTATGTTCCTTACAACGGGTCTAACAAGGTCTTGTTGGTCGATACTCCAGACAGAAACAATCTCAGGCGGAATCAGGGACCATTTCGTAGATGCAATGGACCATCGGTAAGTACAAGTTATTATAAAGTTATTAAAGATTATTAAAGAGTCTCATTTTAAAAGATAATTGAATTTTAAATATATTTATTATAAATATTATAACATTTCTACTTATTTAGTTTTGATAATAAAGTAGAACAAATAGAATTTAGTTCTTTTCTAAATGTTTCACCTTTCTAGGTACCTTTTGTAAAACGGCTGCCATTTGGGCAAAGCAGAACACTTAAGTGTGTGAAAAATAGTTTGCTAACCAAAATTCAGTGGACCAACCCAAAGTTTGTTTGTTTTAGAATTCATAGCCAACAAACAAACAAATATTTAAAATAATCATTCTATTTCAAAATTGTTGATCAGCATTTCATTTCCCAATCTGCAAAAAATAATTCTTTCCTGTCAGTTTTCATCCAGTTAAAAGAATTCCAATTGCCTTTGGGAAATACTTCTTTGTTTATGTTTCTTAATAATTTATTTTTTTTACTCTTCCTTTTTTCAGACTCCTGTCATGAAAAGAGCAATGATGCACTTGTCACAGAATACCTTTGAGACAACGATCTAAATCTAACTGAACTTGGCTGATGAACTTCAAGCAGGGATTGCTGTTGCTCTCCGGCTGTCATGGAAACCAAAAAGTTCCAGCAATTTAAGACTCTTACGATGTTACACAATGTTATTTGTTATGTTACAATTGTTTTACTTTTCTGCTTGAGAACTTGATGTCACAATCACTTACTTATTATTTTTCTATCTTTCACAAGACCACAGTGTTCTGTGTAAGGATCTCTGTTAAACACGTTTGTGACTCAAGTTCACAACCTATGACCTGTGATAATGTCAGAGGCATCTGATGTGAGATAGAGCAATGTATACACAACACACATGACATATGACACATTACACACAGAATATGACACATTACACACACTAAACAAGGGAACACTTATGACCTATAACACACATCATATGGCACACTCTAAACAAAGTAACCCACACCACTCAAATTCCACATCTAAGACTACATCTAGTTTTTTATATCTAGTAGTCACCATTGCAATATCGTGATGCTTAAAAGATGAATGTCTAAGACATTTTCCTTGGCAGGTTCCTTGAAAGACTTGTCTAGCCAGTAGTAAAGTAAAAAGGCCTAAATCGCTGATTTGGAGGTCAAAATTATTTTTGCTCATGTGCAGTAAGAAAATGATCAAGTTTATCTCCCTTTGATGGTAGTTTGTATTTTAATTGCTGGAATCATTGGAAAAATGACTTAGGCAATTATCTTTTGAGGGTGACAATATCAAAACTCCAAACACAACCTCTGAAAGGACCTTCTTCCAAGGGAAATAATCAAACTTAAGTTATTAACATCTCTTAATTTTGATGTGGTGAAAACGAGGAGGTTACCTCCCATGTTCTTCTGAAATAAGATGAATACATGAACCAAACAGATGTAGCTAAGATTATATATTCTTAGACGGTGTCAAGATTAGATATTGACCTGCCAATAAATTGCCTTCTATTTATAGCTGTTATGAATCAATAACAGTACCTAAATAATGCAAGTATTTGCTTGCATTTATCTACATAGCTGATCTCTCATAATGTTCTTACTAAAAGTTTGGAAGCTTAAACATTTTTGGCATCTGGCTATGGAAGGGCTTTCCATTTAGTATCTAATAAAAGTTTTGAAAAAAATACTTTGATACAGAATCCACATTAACTGATCCAACCAACTGTCAAATGTTATTACAATCAAGTTATGGACATGATATTTGAATTACTGTCATTTTTTAAAAACCACTTTGTTGTCAACCATCTTTATTCTACGAAAAGATTATACAAAAGATGCTACCTTCTAGGAAACTAAGATATATTTAATGATTAAGAATTATTCTTTGAAAAGGGTAAAAGAGCTTACTCAATTTAGAGTACTTTCTATTAAAAACCAATAGCAAAGATTTTCTGAGATAATTCAATAATAGCTTTGGCAATGGGACTTGATGCTTATGTTTACCTTTTGATGTTCTGATATCTTTGCTTAACATTGTCTGTCAACCTTTTACTTAATGCACCTGCAACGAT
The DNA here is from genome assembly GCA_032362205.1 of Clione limacina. Taxonomy (NCBI): domain Eukaryota; kingdom Metazoa; phylum Mollusca; class Gastropoda; order Pteropoda; family Clionidae; genus Clione; species Clione limacina. Next base: position 2,291 of record JAUUEB010097723.1, on the reverse strand, counting down.
GTAAACAAGCTTTTGTAGCACATTGCAGTAGACAATGATTGCACAGAATTAACCTTCACACTACCTAGATTTATACCCCTTAATTGTATAAGTGCACAGTGTTATCTAATTGAGTTTGTTAATGTTCAATGGTAGGTAAACACCCTTTACCTTGTCTTGCTCAACTTTTCTTTTAAATTAACAAAACTTGATAAAGGAATATTGTTATGAATTGTATAACTTCCCAATCTGAGTTTTTCAGAATAGTCAAAACAAAGAACTTTATTATTCGTTTAAATTTATGTAAATACTGTGCTGTGCAATGTAAGCTTTGATTGAACGGAGGTGGCTATTATGTGGTTGAACTCACAATCTTTGCAAAGACTGGTAAAGTCTGCAATTGACAAATTGCCTAGGCATAGTATGTAATAATCTTCAATGCCATATAAGTTATAATATAACTTGGACTATCTTACATTTTAATCATTACATACTTTGTCGAGGCATTTAATAGAACAACAACTTTCATACTTAGATGGTAACGGAGGACAACTAAAATGGATTTGTTCATGAATGTTGACCACCTCTTGTCTTTATCTTTTTCTTAGCAATTTGGATTATCTCCTCTTGTTTATCAACAATTCCAAAGGGTTTTGTCTTTTTTGTACCCATTAATGACATATTTAAGATTTGGCACACAATTACCCTAAGTGGTACTTACTTAATAGTAGTGTGTGCTCTATACCATTGATTCAATGCATTGCTAGATCTCACTTTAAGATGTTCCATGATTTTAACTTACTATGTGATGAAAGTTACTGTTTTCCATCCTCATTTCGCACTATCATCCATCTTTATTTCATCCTCATACTACTTTCTCTTACCTTTTTTCTCCACAATTCTCTCTTTCCTTTTTCCATCTCTCTCTCTCTCTTTCACTGTCATCATAACATTGTAATTTAAAGTGCCATTATTAACTATTAACCAATGACTTGAGATATTGCCCTGTACTTAATTTTATCAGAATATTTCATTTTAATGTTTTTCTGTGCCACTTACATAATATTTTGACGTCACTGACGGACACGACATTGACTTAAATTATAAATATTATTTTGCTTGCTGCTGCTTATTTCATAATGATAAAATTTTAGATGTACATGTTTAAATTTATTTTTATACGTACATTATAGACTCATAGCTGCTGTCAAATCAGTGCTGTCTTCATTACAGTTGAGAAGAACAGCAATTTACTTGAAGAATGATCAGCATGATTTGTTTTAATTTTTAGCTCAAATTTTAAGACCGAAATTTTTACCATCTTGTGTTTCAATATAAGCATGTCAATTTATGCCAAAAGTTCTTTGAAACACATTATTTTAATTGAACATTTTACACAATAAGATTATGCTAACTCTTTTAACAATTTTACAATTCATTGTCCTTTTAGAATTGTTGATTATTTTTAGTACTATTTTAAAATATGCATGAATCATACAGAAATTTTTTATATTGATGATTTAAAATTGTATTTTATTGATTTTTATTTTGTGTTATCAGCGATAACCTATGACAAGACATGTCTGATTATTGCTTGATGACTGCCATTTGTTGCCTTGACCAATATTTGAAATAATTCAAATAATGGATACATTTTGTTAATAAAAAAAATAACAGAATTTTACATTTTTGTTGGCTTTGATTTCTGAAACATAGTGGTATTTTCTGTCTTTTGTTAAAAACAAGCAAAAGTTCAAATGTGATTTTGTTAACACAGAGGGGAAGCAGACATGCCAGATGTTACTCTGGCGAGTGTAATTGTTATATTGAGAAGACCGTATTACATTGTTACTATCAGCTCTTTTTCATTACGCTTAAAGCAGTTTGGCTGAAGTCAAGAAGTACATTTGATATTCTTTTATCATATTATTTGAAAATACAGATTACATATGTATTGACAGTCGGGGAAAAAATGGGATCATCACAGCATCAAGAAAAGGTTTTATGAAGACCAAGTTGCTCTGGTACAGCAGATTTGAAACACTTTGTTCGTCTTAAGTCAAATTTATTTTTGCTTAGAGTAAAAATGTGTCCGAAGCTATAGATCTTCTGAAGATAGCTCAGTTGATTTGACCTTTCTATTTTGTCAAGATTCATCATATGAGTCAAGTTTTAAACGGAAAGGCAGCGTTTTGACTAAGGAAGGGCGATGTCTTCTCGCAGAACTATCATAGATTAAGAATCTATGCCCAAGAATCGATTCTTGTTTAGATACTCAGTAATGCAATTAAAAAACAAAATCTTAATACTAA
>JAUUEB010097612.1:0-15205 GCA_032362205.1 Clione limacina | reverse complement strand
CAAACAAAAGTAGTATTCAATTCTTTCAAATATCATATATATGTGTGCACATGATACTAGTTATAGTGGGTGAAGTATACTGACAAGTTTTCAACACTAATTTTATGTTTTAATTTGTAAAAGACATTTTTTTTAAAGTTTTCAAGCTTTAAAACTTATTCCAAATAACACTAAACTACACTTATGGCCAACTATTTTTCAAATTTTACGGGGGATATACGCCTGGACCCCCTTTTAAGGCTCATGCGCAAGGTGTCCTCGGATTGTTAAGCTGTGCTTGTTACATCATGTTACCTTCCCCCACATACAATTCCTGTGTCAATACCTGGAATGTTAGGATCGGTGTGGTCTCTTAAAGGGGGAAATAAAAGCATCATTTGTATTGATTTTTTTATATGGTTTACTTAATACATGTTATGCATTTATGATTATCAGGCGTGTAGCCAGGAGGAGTCCTCCCCCCATGTCGATCAAAAATGCTCTAGATTTGCATAATTTTACTTATTTTGAAAATGTCGGCTGCTTTGTGGCCATTTATGCCCATTTGATATTTAAAGTGCTCTAGATTTGCGGCCATTGTTTTGATTATATCCAAGGTTGTCCCCATTTCAAAATCCTATCTACGCGCCTGATAATATTGTATGCTCTTTTTATATGTTATTATTTACGATTTGAATGTTTGATTGGCCTAACAATAAACATGGTGTGTGTCATATATTCATGGTTAGTAAACATTCATCATACTTCTGCCCATCGCTATTAAGCGGTAAAAAACGCTGTGTTCATCTTTAAGGAAATATTCACATATTATGTCATCGGTTTGAGGGAGGGATGTTACTTGTGATTAAGAGAATTACTTTTAAAAATGATGACATGGAGGAAGGGGTGTGGTGTGGGGTGTTCAAAATCAGCAAAAAATGCATGACATTATATGGGCACAGTTTTAATTGAAATAGATTTTTTAAAGTCATTTTTTCTTAACGAAAAACGGGGTAATTTGAATGTAGGGGTAGGTTAAGGTAGGGTTAGATAATGCACAACTGAGTGGGGGTTGGCGTTAAATCTGGCCCCGGGGCCCACAAAACCTTTGGGCGGCCCTGCCAGAGATGTGGTCGACACTCAGCCATTTCACAATTGAACGGTTTGCAATTCCAGTTTCATTCACAAACTCTTCCGATCAATTTCGAAGTTCTCAAAGTGATTGCCATAATTCTTCAAAATCCATCGGTTTGATTTGCTATCCGCAATGAAAATGAAATAAAAGACGTTACACAAACCGCCACCGGAAGGGAACAGAAGAATGAATGTACGTTGAAAATGTTTCAATTTATGGAAATACACAGGTTAACATCATACTGTTTCACAGTTTTTCAGGGGGGGGGGCTAATTTATCAAAACACCACAGTATAGTACGTAAATCTCCACAGGATAACATTCGATATCCAAACTAAACACAGCAACGGTGCGCTCCTTCGGTCAAACCAATTCAACACAGAACATTCAAATTCAACAAACAAGTTTCAAGCTCTACGATTTGAATAATTTCATAATCAGCTGTTACTCTTTTCTAGCTATAGAGATACAAAACGAATCATGACAGATAATATGTCCGTATACGTCCAAATGCTTAAGCAATGTGGACCAGTGCAACTTTATCCAATGCGACATTCGCATTATTACTCTTAAACTCTGCCTACATATACAATAGTATTTTTGGTTATGTTTAGGAAAGGGATATATGGTGTAACATACTCATAGCCATGTGGGAGCCGGACTTTGACTATCTGACAATGGCATGGTCAATGCAAATCAACAATAGCACATGTTGATTCGTCAGCGAATGCTTACACGTAATGATGCCAATAAGTCGGCATGAAGGGACTTCTTAAGAATTATTAACATTTGCGTTCAACGCAATTTCAACGCTGTAAAGTGTGCGCTATGCATTTAATTACGCGCTGTTTTTATAAAGTTCACGAGTCATTAATTGTCTAAGCGTTACGTAAATTTTTCTTATTTCATAATTGTTTGTTCTTCAAATTCAACGACATTTTTTATTTCTGATCTTAAGATGATGACCCCTTCCAGCCTACGACTTTCTTTGTCCCACCTATACATCCCCTTTATTTCACAATGTTATAATACCATTTATCATCAATATAAGGGTCATACTAATTCATATATTCTTCACCAATAAGTTTGCAAATATATACGTCCCTGTTCCTCTCGGCTGGCACATTATGAAAGGGTTTGGTTACTATGAGACAGTTGTTGAAAACTCTTTGAAAACACAGTTGTTCTGCCTACTTCTCCTTCATTTGGCAAGTGTCTACTTAGTTCTTTGTTAAGGAACTATATTGATAAAAACTTGTTTAGTTTTTTTCGATGTTGTTGCTTTTCTAATGATATCTTTTTGATGAAATTCGATTTATATAATCATTTGTGACCGTGTTGCATTAAAAGCTTGGCATCCTCCCGACTTATATTATATTGAAATAGAACAACAAAACAGCAGTGTTCATCAACATTCAACATAATCGAAGCAAGCATCTACAGGAAAAAGGATAAGAAGACGACAGAGCAATAACTCAGAGAAAAGGGCTTATTACTCACGTAGAAATCACCAAACGACATTTACATTGTTTTATCGGATTATTCTCGTCAAGTGCTTTAATATACCTATTTGTTATCATATCGCCATGTTGGTGATGACGTCACATGGTAATGTAAAAACAAAATTGGGTACTGATGATCGTAGTGCAAAACAAATTACGGAAACATGTCTCATTTGCGACTATTTTCAAACCATACTGACGACTTTGATTTTGTTACATTTGATCAGCTCAAAATGAGCATAGGTAAACCCAATTTATTGATAACAAAAATATGTTTCTAGACCTTCCAAGAATCATAAAACTTGAGTACGATTTAGACCCTGAAAAAAAGGAGGTGCAAGGCAACTTTTATTTACTCCTGTCGATAACTATAAGCATTCACATTAATTTGACTAACAGTATTATCATAAGATTGAAGTATTACCTAGTACATAAAACATGATAAGTCCATTGACAACTCCACCTATACCACTTAATAGATGGACACTCTGAAATGACGTCAATTGTGTCCCTACAAACAACAAGACCAAAAAGGCTGTGTAGGAACATATGTAGTTCATGAACTTCATAAATGGAGACTTGAGAATTCTGCCAATCTGAAAAATAAAACAAAATGGCAATTGTAATAGAAATACGATTAATCATGGGTGATATTCTTTTGTCGAGTCAGACAAAGTAGGTGTTTGACTACCGGTGATTATTTGAAATAAGTCAGATTAAGCGTAGTCTTAGAAACACCAAGAACTAAAATAAGTGCATTCAATTAAGTTCAAACGGATGAATATCTCGTATAAAAATAGATATAAAAACACCCTTGTGCTTGCTATTTGCTGAAGATTGATTCATTTTGTAAACCTTTCGAACTCGATGATCTGTTTCAGTCTAACTTGTTATTTTTTCATCAAGCCTCAATGTTTGCCTGGAATATACTTGTTACGTTTCGAGATATTCGACTTAGTTATATGCATTTTTTTAAGACTTTGTGGGTTCAAAGAGTACGTTTTATCTGACTTTTGTTAAGTGTAAAATTGTTCAAAAAAGCTTAATTCTATGTTTATATACACTTAAATGTTAATGTATATTCGACATAAAAAGTATATCTAAATGCGTATGTAAATCTGACACTTAGATTCACATCAGACATTAATGTTTGTTGAATATTGTTTACAAAGGTTTCATCGGAAAATAGTTGAATCGTAAACTGAATTGCAACATGAATTTTTTTAGCGTACGTGACATTCCAGCGCACTATTTTTGCTATTTGTTCAAAGTATCTATCATAACTTTGAACGTTATATCAGCGAAGATGCTACTCAGACACTTTTACGACAACGAGACTGATGACTTAAAGTGTAGCACAACCAAGTCCCAGCATACTGACACAAAGCGGACTAGTCTTATGACAAGTTTATAAATCCAAGGCGCAATGCGAGTCGATGGCTTAAATCCCACTGCTTGCTAAGTTCAAGGTGTCACTCTGTTGGGATTCTGACACCGCCCTTTTACTCTAAAGACGGGCGCCTTTAACTGGTCCCAGATCACATGGGCCATTCAGGCTATATCGAGCAGTAAGACAATAATTGAGACTTAACAAGATAAACTTTACTTGGAGCCTGAATGAAAAATGAAGCAAACAAAATCTAAAAATGTTACGATAGGAACAGCTGATGACAAAAGATACGAGGAAGGTAGTAGACATTTTTGAAAAGAAATAATTAAAGTTGCTGAAACCAGACAAGATATCGAATAAAGACAATTTATTGATGCCTTTATTACTTTTGAGAGATGCGTTGTCATTGATTTTTATTAAGATAACAAATTTAAGTATTACAGGTTTTCTAATCATTAAATACTCATTAAAGCTTTATAAGATTTAAACACTTGATTAAGTAAATCATAAACATTATATGAAATTATTAACAATCATTCTACATTATTTTAAAAATTTGTAGTTATAAAAATGTGGATTTTATTGGTTGACATTTGTTTGGAGCAGATACCAACACATGTGAATTAAAAGTATTTTGATAATAAAAGACACATTTTTCATAATATGATTTTGATTTAATTAACTTACTCTTGAGTAAGGTACAAAGACGTATACAATGGCAGTGACTGGGATAAAAACCATTCCTAAAGGAGCAAGGACTAGTTTGACGATAAAGTTCTGATGCTGAAACCATGGTGCACCAGAGTACCACATCGTAGCCAAGTGTTCTTGGCAACTTGCATGGGCGATAAACTGGGGATACAATTTGAAGAATAAGAGGAAGGCAGGTAGGGTGTTAGAGTGAAAACAACATAACTTTGCTTTTTCTCGTGTTTTTCTTATAATTTGTATAAATGTTTTATGTGAGTTTATCTTTAAGGCACATGATTAAAAGAATTGATGTCTTAATTTGGGTTGTTAGAAAAACAAATGCTTAAATTGTATGCAAACTTTACTTTTAAAGTTCATAGGTAGAAACATTATAAAAAGCTGTATGTTAGAAACAAACCTTTTTCTGTTCATATCTGATGGCCATTTTGATCCTTGACAAGTCACGTGTGTCAGTTCCACCATGTAATGCTGCCATGACCTCCTCATTAGTACGACACTGGTCCAATAGATCAACTGCGAAGTCTTTACATTTATCACTTAGGCCACGATATTCATTCTGCAGAGATGTAATTGTTGTTTAGTATAAATGCTATGTAATAATTTACTTATACCACATAATGTTTTTAATGATAGAAAAAAGACATGTTTGTTTGTTTGTTTTTAGGTGAGAAGATAGATGTCGAAATCATCTTAAGAAAGAATAATAGGACAGAATACATGTAATAAAAAATAAGGGAAAGAAAACAAAAGTCAAATTATTTAGGCAATAGGCTAGCAGGCTTTACGTTTCTTACTGAAAATAACTGTATGAGAACAAGATGAGAGTTGTAACTAGTATGCAGTTGTAATAGAGCACCCGTGGTACGAGTCTGATTTTGAAGATAGATATCCCAATGATCTACATAATTAAATTCAAAATATGTTTGTTTATTTGCTTATTTATTTGATTTTGCCTAGAATGTGTGTATGCAATGGGATTACAGCCACAGTTTTGAGTAAATCGACCTTAAACTTTTAGTTTTTACTTTGTTTCCACTGGTTAGAAACGCGCCCTGAAATATGAACAAACATAAACCATCTTCCGGATGTACTTAATACGCGTAAGGAAACTATAGAATTTGAATAACTCACGGTAAACACACAAAAACGTTTGATAGGCAAAACTCACATTTATATCATCTTTTTCATAATTGACACTTTATTACCCCTCTAATAACTCCATTGATTTAACCTGTTGACTTAAAACGTTAAAAACAGACGTCCCTTAAGGCTGATATGAGATGTACGATGGGATTTGATTTTTTTAATTGTAAAAATATGAAGATTTCTTGTCTTAATTTATGTAATGGTAAAAGATTACCTTATGTTCTTTCTCTCTATCAGCGAGTTTCTGCAGAGATCGACTGAGTTCAAAGGCAGCGTAGATAGGATCATCACAGGAGAGACAAAGGTACGCTGTACTTGCTAGACCTCTGTAGGCGTTGAGTCGAGACTTTGAATGGACGACTCTGTAGTAGAATAACATTGTTAGTCATAATGTAGTTAATAAAACTGGTATACTGCGGGCTAAAAGTTACGCGAAAAACTTCACAGATTAATAAATGTCTCCAAAAGTCACAAAAATCGATAGAAACGTTTTCAAACTACGACATTTATTTTGTCTTACCTTAGATTTGATTATTCTGATAAAATATAATAAAATTGACTGTTTAAAATGCTAAGTCAGCAATTTTTGTAAATGGTAAAAAGTGAACACAAAACGTTACGTGAGAGACACAAATATACCGTTAATAAGTGTTGTTTTGGAATTACCTGAATATTAAATCATTGAAGTTTAAACTCTGAAATTTAAAAAAAAAGATTTGATAATTGACGAAAAAATCAATTTTTTTCTGATTTTTTCAAAGAACTTTCAAATGGCAATTGTAAAGTAGTGTCAAATTTGTCACGACATCCGAAATGTGACTACAAAAACAGTTGTCCAACCTTGAAACACTCTTCAAAACATTTGTGCATGTCTGATTCGATGAATTTGAATCGAAAAGCTAAAAATAACGAAATATCCACCATCTTGCATTAAGTCCCCTGTTTCACTCTGATAACCTTGAAATTGAGCGTATACCCCCATAACGACTTAAAATGTACGCCAAACAAATCGTAATTTAAAAAATTGCAGCGGACTAAGTAAGGGATTTGGTACTCCGTTTTTTCCCTTTATGCCACTTTACAAAAGATGCCATCTCGGCATTTCAAATTTCAGAAAACAAATCTTAGATGAGTCACAACTGATGAATATCTTTCAAAATGTTTCTTTCACCTTTGGTTAGTTATTAAGAAATTTACACGTTTGACTAGATGTCCAGGTAAATTCTGGCCCTCAGTATATTATCATATATATAATTTTGATTCACCCACTTGGGGAGACTCATAGCTTCTAGGATTCCTCCTTGTTATCAATCTCTGTGGTGAAAATGTAATTATCAATTTTATTAATCTAGAGACCAGAATATGAATAACAAAATAAAGTCACTACGAAAACCCAAATGTCAAAGAGACTAATAGCACCAACTGTGTCCATGGTTGCATGTGCACATTCGCCGTTGCGTTGAACATTGCATTGCGTTGGTCTTAAAACCGCTGTCACGGAACCATCTTTTTGAAAATAGGAGCAAACCACTGGAAGCAAAATCACGGGAATTGAAGGAAAGTATTCAAACACATAGGATTTGCCCTTACACGAAAGAAAACTAGTCAAATCTCCTATGACGAGTCGACATTTACTAGAAATATTTCTAGAATATTCGCTTAATCTCCAAGGAACGCTCCAATGCTGATATAGCATCAAGGTGTTAAAATCCGTTTATATGAATTAATTTTTTCGACCAGGAATATTCGTCAACAAATCAACATACCGAGGACTATATTTATCAGAAGAAAGCTTATAATATGCCTTTGGGGAGCGACCTTAATTTGTTTCCGAACTAAGACGCGTAGACCGAAATGTACATTAAGTGAAGTTATTTTAGGGCTGAATTAGCTCTAGCCCCGGGCAAATTATTCTAACAGCTTTTTAAACGTTTTCGGCGTTAAAACGTCTCCTTGTTAACATATTGAAAGTTTACCATAATCTGGCAATGCAAAATAGTTTTTTCAAGATTGCAGTCAAAATAAGAATATTTTACTGTCATCGTTATGAAGTACAATAACACATAACATGCACAAAAAAGTGTCAATTGACATTCAAAGGAATGTGATTTATCAATTGAAAAGATCAGATGTCAAGGTCCGCTTCGTTTTTTGTAATGTAAGTTTGACGTTTTGAACTTGATATCTATTTTAGACCTCGAAGATAATCTTAAACGTAAAATTTGTTACACAATTCAATAGATTATGTACAAAAAAATATACAAATTAATCTTTTTAACGGATCAATATTAGATGAGACAGCAAACATGTTTCAAGTTGTTTAGTTTTTTATATGGTTAAATGAATACTTCATCTAATTCCAATGTATTCAAATTGATTAGAAATATGTTAATGTAAAATAAGTACGTTTCAAAGCTAAAATGGGTTAATTAGGCATTTTCCTTATTTATATTACTTTGATGTTGACATGAGTTGTTTACATTTTTGTTTCGGGTGGTGGATAGATACTATGCTACTTTTGTCATGTAGATTAAACGGTTATTGGGCAATTAGTAATTAGCAATTAGTAAGTATCATAACTTTTATATAAGTGAGCAAAGCGGATGTAATGTTATTATGTGTGTTGAATTATAAAGCCTAAAGCTTGATTTGATAGGCGCTATACAAAATCAACATCAACATCATTAAATTCATGATCATCAAAATAAAAACATAGTAATAGAAAAGTTCTGACCTGTCAAAGTTCTTGTGGTTGCAGCAATCAGTACAGAGACAAAAGTAGTTGTGTGGAGTTGATATAGTAAATCCTTTCTGGATAAGCATGTGAACGATGTCAAAGTTATTGCACTGAGCTGCAAGAACTATCGGAGTTATGTCAGGGGCAAAACTGCTTGGAATAATAGTAATATTTGTTTAACAAGACTGATTTTTTAGTCAACCTCTTGCATTGAAATTAGAAATAACAACTTAGAAATTCAGATCAAACATAAAGAGTCTTACTATAGTTGTTCCAAAGAACAAAATCTTAGAATGTATCTACTTTACGGCTTAGAATTGATGGACTATTTTTGCATGCGGTCTTATAACAATTGTGCAGCTTAAAATGTCGGAATTATGTCAAGAGCAAAATTGCTCTGACAATAATAATAATTGCAAACGGCCCACTACTGACACAGGACGCTTGCTTATACTCAAATATGATTTCATCGACATTTGATCAATGTTCATCTTGTTTCGCTTACAACGATTGGTCAATTATATTTTGATGACTGGGTAGATTATCTATTCTGGTTACTCCTAACATACTACTTGGGGCAACACGTCAAAATGCGTATACAAAAATGTGTGACGTTACAGCCCTCATGATATTCACAAATCATGTATCTAAATAGCTCGATTATTTATTGCTGTTCTAAAAATATTATTATAAATTCGCATCTGAAAAAAGAAATAGTTATCTTACACAAAGACTGAGAAAAATATACGCTATTCACTACTTGTAAAAATTATGAATGACGTAATACTTACAATTTTTTCAATATCTCATTTAATTTCTTTAAAACGAAAATAATTAACCTTCAATACCCTTCTCCGGGACTTCGTAAATTGCCTTAGGTGACAATTGAAAATTGTCTCGTAGTCTAATACAACCAACTAATTGAATTTGCTATGTTCATAATGACAATCTTCGAAATGTTTGAAAGATTGGTTAACTGAATTATGTGTATGTTATTAAACTTTATATGCTACAACAGGTTTCATACAATAAACGTATTAAGAATATGACCCGTTTTAGATGTTGGTGTAACGTACCCTAGCGGGCAAGGTCATAAAAAAGACGCACATAGACAGAAACGAAACCTTTATTTTTTTCAAATAAAAAAGTAACGCAAATTAAAAAAAAAGTGTGGTGTAATAATTGTCCTAAACAAATGTGATGTAGTCATGCAGTTAGTAAACAAGAAAGTGTCGTTAAAATTGTTTCCTCTGTGAGTGGGTAATCCCTAACTGTACGAGCACAATTCTGCATATTAATTATCCTTGCTATCACTGTAGGGCGAGTTACAGGACGATAACTATAAAACTCGCTACATAGTTGCGGAGTCGAGAATGATTTAAAGCTCTTTAAAAATAGTAATTAGGTCTTTTGAGTGTGAAATAAATTCAGACTAAAATACTTTGTTTTTGTTATCATTTCCGTTTCAAAAACAGTTCTGTTGAGAATATTTTAATCAATTTTTTTGTCATGTAACTGTTTGAAGACGTTGGTCTAAGGTCATTGCTGCATTTTGACATGGCAGCTCAAAACTTGTTAAAGGAACACCTTCTTTATTTGCCTAGACTAATCGAAAACCAGTCGTTATGGCTTCATTGATACGATTCACACTAATCGGTTTGTACTATCGAGGGCTCTTGTAATACATTGCGTTCACTTGTAGGAAAATACTTCTGTTGTTTACGCCTGAAAGAAGAGAATATAGAAAATATGGGGACGTCTGATTGTGTGGATTATGTTTAAGTTAGCAAAATGAATAAAGTAATCTTGTATGGCACGGGTGACAACAAGTGTAGGTCAATCAGGACGGTGTCGATTCCGATGGATAGTATTCGAAATTACATTATTGGAACAGAGTGCACCGACCAATCTAATTAAATTGCTATTTCCTGTCGGGCTTACTTAGTGCGCTAGAATAAGTAAGGAACGACTCGATTATATCGATATATCGAACAAAAAAATGAAAAATGAAGTTTTGAATAGTTTTGCGATAGGGATAGCTGAAGAGAGCAAATGTAAAATATAAAGTAAAAACGTACTGCTTGTCTTTTAAGACGATAAATCCGATGTTCCCCGATGGTCTATTTTTTGTGTTTATAACAAACTTTAAAAGGATATACAAATAATATTCAAAGTTTAAAAACACAGTCGTTATATTTATGCATGCGCAGTGCAGAGACATAAAGCATGACTACTCTCTTTCGGGGAAAACAGAACCAACTAGGGAAGGATCACCAAGATCATATATAGATGTGAACGAGGTCATTGTAACTACATTGAGCAGCCAAAACTCTCGGAGTTATTTCAGGGGCCAAAGTTCTTGGAAGAATAGTTATAATATGTGTTAAACAAGACTGATTTGTGAGGCAACCTCTTGTATTGAAATGACAAATAACTGACAAAACGTAGGAATTCAGATCAAACATGTAGAAGATCACTATACCCGAAGAAAGACGCTTTGCGTTGATGTGTGTTGTTGCTCTGAACAGCCAGAACTATCAGAGCTACATATATTAGGTGCACAACTGCAGGAAAAAGTAATTACATTTGCGAGCAAAGACGTTAGTTCAAACTAGATGTTATCATCGATATTTAATCCGTGTTTACCACTTTTCGCTGAGACTGATCGGTCTTATAATTTTTATATTGATGACTGGTTAGCGTAATCGATTTAGGTTATATCGTACATGCTACTTGGGACAACACGTCAAAATGTCTAACTACAACTGTCATCGATATAGCTTGCGTTTTCATTTTTAAGTATTATATACACTTGAAACGATGCATGATTTATGATCCTATGTTGTTTGAAACCATTCTGGAAATAAACAATCCTGAATCTTGAATATAGCGTAAAACAAAAAATGGGTGACGTTAAAATCCTTATATTTACAAATCATCTAGATACTTAGACTTTATATTGCTGTTCTAAAGAAATCTTGATGTATTATTGATTTATATTTAAACAATGAAACTTTGAGAAGTTGCTTTGAAAAGATACGGCATTTTCTTCTTGTAAAAAATGAATGACTTACTATTGACCGACTTCTTGTCATCTCATTTAAATTCTAAAAATAGAAAATCATTAAACTTCAATCTACTTTGAAACCTTCTTGAGACTTCGTAAACTGCCCTAGGTGAAATTTCGAAATTTCCTCTTTGATATTTAACTAATTGAATTTAATTTGTTGATATGAAAATCTTCGAAATGTTTAAAAAGTTGGTAAATGAATTCGTGTAGGTTATTAAAGTTGTTATGCTACAACAGATTCCGTAAGAAAATCGTATTAAGAAAAATGACCCGTGTTAGATTTTAATGACGGTCATTAAAGAAGACGCGAATAGACAGAAACGAAACCTTTTTATTTCGCCTCAATAAGTGGCGCAAATAAGAAAAAAAAAGATTGATGTCAATATCGTCTGTTACGTACGAGAATAAAAACTTGAAACTTGAAACTTGTACGTGATTCCATGCAAATTGGTGAACAAGACTAAGACGGTACAATTGTTTCCTTGTGATTGGGTAATTTAAAACTTCACGAGCACGAGTCTGCACATTGTGCCTTCCCATTGGTGTTCGTTCACTACCAGGCTTATCACAGAAGGTCTTTTTAAAACTCGCTACTTGGGTTTTGATTTAATAATGATTAAAGGATTCCTAACAATATTAATAAGTTTTTGAATACCAGTTGACTATTCAAAATAGTGTTGATAAATACAATGAATAGAGCCTTTGGGAACATCTATGGTAAGAATAAGAACAAAAAAGATAAATGGCGGGCAAATATGATTTTTATTGGATATCCTACCAATTGCCAATGTGGTGATGGAAATAGTTTTTAGTTTACGAAATGTTTATATTGATATTCTATATAGAACAGTGAACATAAAAATAAGAATCATGTAAAAATTCCAAATTTCAATCATTAGTTAAATCACAGTCTTCAAAGTTAGTTAAAAAATAGTTTCAATTCATATACATATATATATAGGTGTAAATAGATCATGCTTAATTTTAGCTATACTGATTTTTCGAAGGAAGGAGTCTGAAGAGTTTAATCAGAATTATATTTTCAGACTATACGCATTTTTGCTGAACGTATGTAATTGAAAAAGGAAATAAATGATAATGACATTAACGATTTTCCTGTAAATGGAAATAAAACAAAATAAAATCATTGATTTTAATTTATTTTGTTTACAAATTTACATGTTTCAACGCCATAACTTTACCGTTTAAAATGATGTAATAAGTTGCCCTAACTGTATCAAAGTAGTATTTACTAGACTTACATGAGTGTATGATACTCACCTAGAACTGTTGTCTTCTAGCTCGTAAAACCCATGCTGAAACTCCAACTGAAAAACATGTATGCAAATATGTGTCAATAATAAGTGACGAATCAACTTTTTTTGTTCATCAAAGGTTTATTTTTGCACTCGTCCCTACTAAAATAAATATCAAGAGTGCAATATAGCTTTACATTTTCTGAATACATATGCTATTATAAGTTTAAATTAGATCGTTTTGAAAAACATATAAAATAAACGTCTAATGTGATGTTAATAATAGATTTATTCTCAGAAATAGTCATTTAAATGTGTTTGTTCCTGTGTGATAATGTGCTTATAAAGTTGTTTGGACAAGACAAATTTAAGGCAAGGAGTTGGTGGCAAGAAACTAAGTAGACAGCAGCTTAAAAGACCTCTTTGCAGATGTATTGAGCAGGCCCATCTATACATATAATACTTTAATCCTGATCAAATTAAATTAAATTAAATTTTATTTGAATAGGGTGACCTGTTCGCATTGCTACCACTCTTACAATAGCCCTTTGATGAGGTAAACAATAAAAAAAAAGTAGTTAAAAATGTATGAGCAGGGTCTTAGGTTTTACAAAAATGATGACATACATATTTTAGGTTATGTTTGGTGAAAAATACAAGTACAAAGATTGTTCTATTTCTCTCTCTGTCCAATAATATTGAAGAGGGTCGAAGTAGATCCTTGTAAGTATGGGTTATATTTTGTCATTATATTATTAAAAATATGAAATAAAGGGTCAAGGATTGAAAACATCAATACCTAGTGTCAAACATTAAAATGATTCTAACTAATCTGTAAAGAATACTGTTATTTATAAACTAATATTGCAAGTATTGGTGTGATATGAAAGTGTATCTTTATTGTGTAAGATTCTCCAAACTTGAAGGCATATTGTGATGTTCAACATACCTGAGTCCTTGACCTGTGGTCTGAGTAGACAGGGAGACTTAAGAACATGTCACATATTTTGACGTTCTCCGATTTTATGGCATGCAAGAGACCCTCTTCCAAGATGTCGAGGCGAGATTTCTCCAATAAAAATTGTATACAGTCGTAGTGTTCCCCAAGGACAGCTAGCTGAAGAGCTGTACGTCCGAGGTAATCCCTAAAAATAAACCAATTCACCGTGATTTTGTTGATGATTATTAAATGCCAAAAGGAGCAAATAGAAATTATTAATGAATGTGATTAGTCAGGGGGAAGGATTTATGTTTTTTGATTGCCTTATACGAAATATAAGCATGATTACAATTGATTTTAATTGTTAGTACAGTGTGTTAACAAAGTAATTGATCATATTAATTTTAGTGTTAGTCCACACTACTGTTTTTTGTAGCCTTACCAAACCATAACTAACTGACCACGGTCATTTACTAAACGATGACCACTGACTAAAAATAGTCAAAACCACAACACGATAAACTGCTCTCTTATAGATGACCGGTGGTGCTATTGTTTTGAAGTAAACAACACACAGCGCCCCCTATTGCATGAAGGCAGAAGGGCAATATTACTTTGAAGGCTGTGCACTTATATGATCACTTAGATTAAATGTTAGTTATGGTTTCGATAGGAAATTTAGTCGGCTTTTTAACGATGCCAATTTTATTGACCTGGTAATGTAAATAAAAAGTTCAAAAGGAAGTAAAACGATACATTTTTCGATCTGAAACGCTATTTTAAAAAAATGTGCGATTCGATTTTTATTTAATTTTTTTATATGACAGATTAGACCAATATCTTTTTTTAAGATTCTTGGAAAAATGTGAAATGATCGGTGAAAATCACATTTTTGTTACATTTATTAATATTTTTAAAAACATTATTTTTTGTTATGATTTTGTTTTTGCAAAAAGAAGTATATGTCATTAAATTTATGTAGATAAATTTTTTTTAAATATGTTGATGCATACGGTAGAAATCGCTAAAAGTAAAATTGATAACAATCATTTACTGTGCGTATCTAAGGAACTTGCCCTGACGCTACAACAATAGCAACGGAAGTGACGTAGAGCGACCGCTCATCTGAAGCCACACTGGTTATAAACAAACTTGCTCAATTTGCCAACCGATGTACAAGCATTTGCTTGGGAAGTGCACATCTCCTGGTCTATGCTACTTGAGAAAGATAGTTAATGCCTATTCATGTAAAAGAATAAACACTGTTCAAGAACTAAACACCAACGACTATCTTTAGTGCCTTTAGTTTTAAGCCTCTGGCAAATTAGAAAAGAACCGTA
>JAUUEB010097501.1:0-15206 GCA_032362205.1 Clione limacina | reverse complement strand
AAGCCGGCTTCTCAAAACATCACGAAGCCAAAGCCGAAGCCTTGGCTTCTAAACTGCGGCTTCGCGAAGCCGAAGCCGGCTTCTTACCCATGTCTGGTCAGCTTGACTCGTAATGCTCTCAGAAGACAGTGATAGTTTTTAATTGTGCGGATCCGGATTGTAGCCAGCAACATGTTACCTTAACCTTATATAAGAACGCGAGACTGGACAAATAAACCTGCTTTACTCTTCCTGTTAGCTAAAATATAAAAAGAATAAATTACATGTGACGTCTTGACAGGCTCTATAATAGTCATATCCATATCGATAGTTTAATTATGAAATGTATTTCTTGTATAGAAACAATTTGGGACCCTCCCTTTACGAATCAACCTGTCAATCTTAATATGTTTGTTAAGGATTTCAGATCACAAATGAGGCAACAAAAATCTTCGTTATTTCAAAACATCAATTCAATTCATTATTCATGAAGCCGATGTCAGTTAATGAAGGGGTCGCTTTCTTCTATTTGTCTTTATTGAATGGGGAAGTGTTTGATAAATCCTAGCAGGTAAGTCAGATTTATTTGAGGGTGTGTTAATTATATAATTATTGTTATAATATCACACGTTCGTCACTATCTATAATCACATAGAAGCCATAATATGACCTCACACGTAAGGCAATAACAAAGAGCTACTGAGTTGATAGACCACTGTAATCATTAGAAAAGCCGCGGGGGCGTGATGCTGGCCCAGCGTCCTTATAGCCTAGCTAAATCGAGGGATAAAGAGAACTAGTAGGTGGGGATAATGAGCGATTATTACCGAGCAATCCTGAGTCGTGTTCAAGTGTCTATCTTCACATTGAGTTCACTGACATGTCATGCTATCAATAAAATAACAACCTCCGTTTGTTTTCAAATCAACACCCACACCCTTTTATGCAATTGATGCTTTAGTTCCACTAGATATTCTGTCACTAAAATGATAACTATGGGACCAAAGTTTTTGTTACCCAAACTGAATCAATACTAGTTCGCAGTAAATAACATATGGCATCACAAAAACATCACATAGTTCGGTGCTCAAAGAGAGTGCCATACAAACTAAAGATATAAATCATCGACTCAATGAAAATAAAGTAAACATCGATTTGAGACAATACATCAATGAAATATATCAAATTCAATTCAATTCAAGATCAATATTTTTATTTGGTTTAAAGATAGTTTATATATATATAACGCGGTTTGACCTAGTGACTAGTGGGCCTCTTAAGACAACACCAGGCACCACTGTATATTTCATGTCTAAACGCCGGGGGGCTGGTCAAACAGGTTAGAAAAGCGGATATCTTGTCGGGTAACTATGGAAACTGATTTGCTTTTCCAATCTATAACAATATACGTTGAATTGCAAGCTTGCTTGTATGTTTAATAGTAAACAATAGAATGGAATGGCCAAAACTATGCAATGAATAACTGTTTTATTTTGATGATACTCTTCATGAAAATCGGTTCCGTATTGTTCGATCGATCTTTGAAATAAACGTAGAACTGAAAGCATGAAGATTTGCCCCATTGATAATTGAGCGTCACCCAAAGCCTAGTTCAAACACAACTTACTCAACCATTGTTCCTTCTTACTGGGCGGGGTTTACACTAAAAAAGTTCAGGGGTCAACCCAAGGCTTAACAAGAAACAGTGTGACCCGAATGACGCGATTGAGTGATCAGCTATTTATGTTACTCCACAGACTGTAAAGAGTAGACAATGTATACAGTCTTACCACATATTGTACTTTTTGGGTGGGTCATGAGAAACATTTGGCAAGGGGGTAAATTGTAAGGGCGCGTCACAGCCAGTGACGGGGGTCTATTCAATATATGATATGGATCGCTGCATCTGTTACAATAATCCGGAGAAGATGATAGCTTTATACCTTTGATTTGTCAGCTTGGCGGTGAACTTGAAAGTGAATTGCACCAACGATAAACCCGCAGTGGGACATCATTCACTGATTAGCTGCTAGTCGGCTTAATCACAAAACGACAACGTTTACTTTTAGAACCATAAATCAATCGGTATCTCATGGGGTTAAAAAAGAAGCACATTCTCATCGTCAAGTCCTATGTTATTTGCCCACAAGACAAAATAGTTATATATTCTAACCATATGTGTTAGTGTTGTATAACAGGGAAGATAGTCCCCTAATTTACTAGGGTTATAATCAAACAATTTTAATGGGGTTTTCCAATTAATCCAATGCAAGGAAGATCGCTTTGGGGACAAAACTATACATTTTTCTCAATAGAGTCCTTTGCACTCACTATACAGCAAATGTACGTTCCAATAATGATCGAGTTTGGTACATTTTACGATACAATACAACAGGAAATTAATTGGTGACTAGAAGAGAAATAGATGCCTACTAACACACGCTGTGCATATTCTATACCTCTATCAAGAGACCATAAATTGCTACATGAAACTAACTAACAGAAATATTTCAGTGCACAATTTCATCAACCAGACGGTAGTTCCACCAGACAAGTACTCACAGACCCACTTTGCTGGCCTCACACATTCTTCACCGTCTAACCCCAGTATTTGTGATTCACCCAGTAGTCTCTGATTCACCTGTGCTATACCTGGCTATAGTTCAATGAGCCAAAGTCAGCGTGCCCTCACATTAGATGACCTCGGATTCATCGATACAAGTGATTGACACATGTTGTGGAATTATGCGTAATGACAAAAGGTACAAGAAAAGCATTCCGTCAAATTGGAATCACAAGCTGACATGTGCAGAAATATTCACGTTTTTATAAAGTAAATTGGTTAAGATAAAAAAAATAAGCGTCTTGTTTCATACTATTACTAGTAGTTGTTTATTTTGAGCCACCTGAGTCCTATATGGTCTATCTAAGGGAGGCTTGTTTCCATGGAATATAAAATATAGTGTTTCCAAAGCTTCATATCGCCTTTCTGCGAAAGTATCATACTTATCCTGGCACGAGCGCCCATTTCTTGTTTTCATTTCATATAAATTGTTTCCAAGGCATCCCATCCATTTTATGGGAAAGTATCGTACGTTGTATCATTCTTATCTTAGCACTAGCGCCCATCAAGTTTTGTTGAAATTGTCAGGACACGGGAAATACTGGCAGCAGACACTTCAAGGCGTGGGAATTTCATTAGGCACCACAGACTGTTATGCCTTTTTCTTAGGTCAGATCTAGGACTGACATATGTTTTAAATTGTCTGGCTTTATTTCTGAATTATTTCATGGATTCATACTATTGATAAGGAGATTACTGAAACCCACCTCCAAATAAAGTGAAGAATTACACCTTTAATTAAGTTGAGAAGAGTGCTTTGGCTTTAATAACTGCCTGGAGATATGTGTTACTTTAATATTATGAGTGGTTAATATTGATACTGAAATAACTGTGCTGTTGTATTATGTTAATTAGTGACTACGTTTTTTTTTGCTTGTGGCTTATACTTAATTCGCTATTCCAAAACAAAATATCAACTGCCTTTTGTTTATATTGTGAAATAGTCTGGGGTGATGGAGAGACACTGGAGAAGACGGTCGATAACAATCAAATAGTATAAAAAGAAGCTTTAGGGTCAACTTGCCCTTAATGACTGTAAAACAAAAGCGAAAACCTAGGAAATAGAAATGCCCGAGGCTTAAAGCGAGGGCAATATGAGACATGGGCGCTACTTAAAACCCATGAATGGAACAAGAAAGGAAAATTGCGTGGACATAATCTTATAACACCAAGTACATATAAATATGCCTAAAAACGCAAAGACAAACAAAATACATTAAACGCCATGAAGTGGAAATCAAGAACCACGAACGTAAAAATCTTCGAATTCTTTATTTAAATCGGAACTTTGACAACGAACAAGTTTAGCCACATATTGTAAAAATAAATTATAAAACCTTAATGCACGCTAATATTTCGGTAGTATTGACAATAATTTCTGATGCAAGTTATACCCGTAGAACGAAAGTTCAAGAAACAAGACTTATCTCTCATCAGTGGTTCGCTGGGAAATGTCTGAAAGCTGATAAAGCATCTTTTCCGCCTTGATGACCTCTTTACCACCACAACAGGTTAAGTTGCGGCTAGCGTAAACCGTCATCTCCCCTTTTCCTCAACAATTCAAAGTCTACATCGCGCTCGGTTAAGTGTTATGTAAATTAGAACCCGTGAAGCTAAGTTCACGATGTGATGATAACTATTTAAATTTAAGAGTTATCATTTCATCGTTTACTTAGCTTCGCGGGTTACAGTTTAATCAATAATAGAATGCGTACATATGTTTCAACGCCGATAGGGGAAATCAAAATCTGATAAACGTCAATGAATGAACCATACATAACCCATACAAATTCCAACGCACATCAGATTCACGTGCAGAACCTGTGACATTTAACCAGTAGGACAATCTGGGTCATTTCGCTCTATGCAGTTGATGATTTTAATTAGAAATAATTGTCACGATCATTATCGTTCTCGGAATCAGAACTAATAATGTATGTTTTCGATAATAGCACTCTTAGAGAGATATATGAGACTACAAGAATATGAAGGCTAAATTGATAATGTCAGACTTAACAATTAAATATTTATCTGTATAGTAAGCATTCACTATTCTAGGGAATTCTAAATGCAGCCATCAATTTAATTTTCTCTTCTACCAAGCTGACCGTGATTCAAAACGACATGCAATGCTTTCAACAACTATCTAGTCTCGAATTCATATACGCATTAGATACACTACGTAACCTTTGTGGGGAGCAAAGGTCTTATTTGAGATGATAGGAAGTCCACAAATCAGTTCGTGTTGACCAAAGTAGCTGTGACCCAATCTTAGGTGTCAAGAGTTGATTGAATGCCAATATCAGTTATGATAGGTCATCATTACATATTTTGTGAGACAGACAGTTTTTATGTCAAACACAAGAGAGTGTAGAGTAAGCAGTAGTAAGTAAACCTTATCAGAAAGTATGAACACATTAAACTTTCGATGTATATCCCATAATAACTCCATTGAAACTCCCCTTTCTACACCAACAAAGGCTTGGCTATTTTGGGGGTCTAGACATTTCCAAACCCTGATAACACAATGTTCAATGCTTACACTAACTGAAGACCAGAGGGGGTCATCTTCACCATGTTATCAAATAAAATGATGTAACAAGCACTTCTCAAAGAGACAGGCTTTAAAGGGCTACTGGAATTTTTGAAGGAGGTAAACATGGACTGAACAAAAGTGTCAAGGTTTTATATCACATAAATGTTACATATCAATATATCATACTGAAATATAGGAGGACTTTTGCACTGTGTTCTATGTTAATGACAAGGCTAATCTAATAGAAACCTTATTCACTATTATTGTGACTAATCATTCATGCAAGAAATTATTAATACTATGTTAGTTATAAAAAAAATGATATAAATCACAATACATTTTCTACCATGATAATGCACATTCTATAATTATTTAAAAAATATATCACATTATATTTTATATAATAATATTGAATGTATTGTAATTAAATTATTGTTAATGTATTCAAATGTAACCATACTCATTCTCAAACAATGTCATGATAATTAAAATGACTAACAGGAGTGTTTGATCTCTACTCAACAGCATATGTAATTGTATACATAACAGTTGAGAACAAGGTCATCAATTTTTTTGTCAGTTATAATTTCATCTAGAAACTAATGCAATGTTAGTCTTTAATTCAGTAGTTTTGACTTAAAGTGTCAGCACTACTGAATGACAAATACATTGTTAAATAAATGACAATTACAAACGCATCTTGTCAGCTATGAACAGTATTGAAAAGATAAGCAACCCTCAACACAATGATTAACATATTATATTGTAAAGCAGACACCTTTCAGTAATTTCTTGTATACAGTTGACACCACACTAGACCCTTAAATACTTCTCATCACATTACAAACAGGTAACAAATAAAGTTTCTTGTCAAATATGAATAATGTGAGATACACACACACTTCACTGAAATACATGACGCAATGTTCTAGCATTAAATTTGTATAGAGAAAAAACAAGTTTTACGTGAAATCAGTTGAATACATTATAATTAGTTTGCAACAAATCATGTTTGTAAGATTGTTACTAAACTCAGGTTTTAACTATAGACAAAAAAGTCCCCTAAACTCTAAACCCAAGGAAAAAATAGTTAAAACTATCAATGTAGACTTGAAAGTCTCACTCAGAGGATCTTATTTACTGTAACACAACCACCACAGTAATAGACGCACATAGTGTCAGTATTCTCCTACTCATAAGGTCATAGTTCACACACTGGTCAAATTGAGCCTTTGAGAGAATGATCAGTGACCATCAAATGTTGAATATACATCATTAAAATTAGGCCACAATATGCATGGGAGATAGTCAAGTTGATCCAAAAAATTATATTTATCCATTCAGAATAATAGACGTATGGTATGTTTTAATTTTTATCTTACAAAACGATTTAAGGCTTATATTTTTTTAATTCTGAGTATGACAGAATGTATTCTCAGTCTGGCCCTGAGTATAATATAATTATAATAATAATAGATCAAACAACCCCTACTTTGTTGTAGTTATACAATGAAAGAGGAGCAATTTAATACAACCACACAATGAACAATTATTAAATCAAGTAAATTTTAAAAGTAGATTCATGCAATAATGGTTTTATCATTGCTGAGACATAGAATTGCATAGCTAGATTAGTATTCAGTGTGAATTTTTGCTTTCACTGCTTTTAACTTTAAAGCAAATAAGTTCAATAAGCGTTTAGCTTTACCAACTCTTATAGAGCTAAGCTAGAGGTGGGACGCGATCCGGCCTAACCGGCGTCACGCATGAATCAACTGTCGAATGCGGAATGGGCGTTACCCCTGCCTTCTGCAGCCAACATATTCAAATCTTCTCTGCCTAAATTACTGAAAATGTTATATTTTCAAATGTTCTTTTCTAAAACTGGGACATAACTAAACAAATGAAGGGTTAAGAATAGAAATTTAACATTATATCAAGAGCATATTCAACAAGTTGTTGTGTGAAAGTTAACATATGGAAGGGAGCACAGCAGTCGACATGTGTTTTGCGTACTTACCATTATTGGCATCGGAGGGTTGAATATGTCATTAGGGTCCAAAAAATCCACCATATGATCTGAATCATCTTCAAGGTAACCAAGTTTTCTATCGTGTCCGTAAAGAAAGTCCATGGTCGTTGAGTCCCCGAGGTATGGTACAGAAAAACCAAAGAACCTCAAGGGATAGCCGTTAACCGTTGAACAACACAAATCGAGAGGTCGGTTCGGGACTTGCCTCTTCCGCTTACTGAAATATTCTGTTGCTCTACTTTCCCAGCTGACTGCTCTCGGGGCGTAGTGGTCATTGGCTCCGCGGAAAGTAGATCCTTCCCTGTCGGTAAATATCAATAATGTGCTCAAAAAGAGTAAATGTGGTTTTCATGAATGATTTTATTATTTAATCAACGTTTTTTTCAGCTTATATCAAAGTAGTGAACCATATTAACCGTATTTTTAAAACAAACCCGTTAAACTCTGTAATGAATTATGTATTCCTACACAGACCTCGAATTTTTACACGATATTGACCTACTTTTAACGTCCAATGAGGTTGGTGTATGAATGAATGGGAATCTCTATTTCTAGGTCATATTTAAAAATAGTCAATATTCTAAATCATGATCAATTATTATTAAACTTGAGAGTGGAGGTGATGGAGGTGGACTATATTTAAAATATATTGAGTTGATGAACATGCGCACGTGTGCAAATTATGTACATGATTGTTAGATTTGAATGCATTTTGGAATGCAATTTGAATGTGTTTTCGCAGTAGCGTTTATTGCCGTCTATGTCTATTTTCACAGATGTCGTGGGCGTGGGTGCATTATATAGGCTTGTTTGCATTATTGTTAAGTATTTTATTGGAGTATGTAATTATGTCATGTAATAACATTACGAACGTTTTAACTCTCTTTATTATATTTAAAACTTTGCTAATTAATTTTCTTATGTCTTTAAATCTCTCGCCTGTATTATTTGCCCTCTTCATTTCCTCACAAATTGAATTGAACTTCTCGTGTCGAAAATTATCGGTTTGCACCCTGATGGCTCAGTTGTTACAGCGTCCGATTCGGGGTATGAAGGTTGGAGTTCGAATCCAGCGTATTGAGCTGAAGAATCTTATGTCCAAGGAAAGTTTCCATAACACTTTTTAAAATGCAATTTATTTGCACAATTTACTCTAAATTTAAAAAAATGTCCCCAACCACTTAAAACATTTGCTGATTCCCCCCCTCCCCCATTTGAAATACCTAATTACGCACCTGTCCTTACGGGCGGGGAGCATAGATACATCTCTTGTTGTAACAGGGGGAAATGGAAAATGCTCTAAAATTTCTCAATTCATAAGAACATATCTGGGGTGACAAGCGACGACATGCCCCTCTTTTGTACAAAAATAGAAGGGAATACCAAGAATTGCACTATTTTGGCCAGCTGTTTCAATTTATTATCCCCTTTTTAAGCTGATGAATACTGTAGAATGCTCAAGAATTACAACAGATATAATTTATTTAAAATAAATTTACTGTCCTATTTTAGCAGATAAGTTATTCCATCAATGTATTTGTCAATGCAGTCATTTTGCGTATAATCATGCTGATGAAAAATCTTATTGAGAATAATGTTTGTTCGTCAATTCAACAGATGCTGAAGTCTTGTTACGTTGAATGTTATTTGAAATAACGTTATTTTCTACATTTAATCTGAATGTTGTACATTACTGTCATTTAATTGACGTAATGCGTCTGCTTTTTTGGAAAATGCGATACGACGTAAGATACTATAAAGGCAGTTATGCCATTCTTGTGTCTCTTTCTTTATTGTCACTTAATTGTCCCCGCCTGGTCGTTCTTAGTAAGAACAACAATTCAATAATACATCAAGTTCGTTAATACATTAGTTACTAAAAACATGAGAAGTTAAAAGATATCTGCTGAAATATTAAATGAGTATGCTCATTATTATTACTTATCTTAGAATTTATGTTGCGTGATGCTTTTCTTGGTGAGGCAGATAACATATTCAATACAATTATTTATTCCAAAAAGTTATCAGAGTAATGGAGGTAAACAATTATTCCCAAACTTAGATTGTGTATACTTTTTGATCAATTTTTGTTCTTCATTTCTTGTCTGGATATTTGGAGAGAGGGTAAAAAGTTCATTTTGGTTTAAATTGTCAATAATGTGAATAATTGTGTAGGTTTGAATACCTTTTATTTTCATGTATATCATCTCAACGTCATTAAATTGTAAAGCGTCGACCATATTTTTAATTGTTTGAGCCCATCTATTTAAGCTGATAAATCCTGTCAAATGCTATAGATTAGAACACATTATAATT
Organism: Clione limacina; assembly: GCA_032362205.1. NCBI lineage: Eukaryota > Metazoa > Mollusca > Gastropoda > Pteropoda > Clionidae > Clione > Clione limacina. The sequence continues at coordinate 5,720 of JAUUEB010097501.1, read as the reverse complement.
TTTTTTTAATTGGGATATCCCCCCCCCCCCCATCATAATATCTTAACCTAAGTTCCTCTCCCGGTTACGTGCCTGGTGTCCCCCCTCATTTGAGATCCAAAATGCTCTAAATTGTCACCATTTATAACTAATCTCAAAAATGTCGGCCGCTTCGGTCATTGATTTTATTTTATTCAAGTGAATCCCCCCTTCAAAATCCTGACTACGCGCCTGCTGGTGTATGATAATATATGCGCAAACTTTAGTGCATAAATGTGAATAAATGTCTAAGTATGCCTATATGTTTGCTCTTGCCAGTGGGTGTGCGAACAATAATTAATTGTGTGAGTCCGTTATTGATTCCCTTACAATCACAATGAGAAAATAGTTCATCAATATCTGACAATCCGTGTTCTCGTGTTGAGAGTTGAGACTGACAGTTATATTCAATAATAAACATCGTGACACATTCGAGACTCTTAATTCAACCAGTGACAATGGGGCCCGTCTTGGCACGATATTGTGACGTCAAAGATCAATTGAGAGTTGATCGGGAGGTACCGTGTTACACCCATCTAGTCACGGTTGATTAAACACAGATCCTTCTGTAGTAATAGTTCCTTTAGTTCCTTGTACTCTTTGAACAAGTCTTAGAAGTCTGGCGAGTCTGGAGGTCATGCTTCTATGCCTTCAAGACTTTCGCAACAGTTGGGTCTACTATATAGGTCATAAATTATGTCTTATTTTAAGCCCTAGAATAAGTATAGTATACACTTACTATACTAGTAGTTGTTTTAAGGTCACCACAGTTAAAAAGCGTGATTACTCTTCTATGGTGCCATAATCATGCTTCTATGACGTCAAGAATTTCGCAAGAGTTCGGGTACACCATATGGGTCATTAACTATTATATCTATTTTTAAGTCTACAGATTAAATATAGTATGGTACCATACTTACTCTAATAATAGTTGTTAATTCAAGGACACCTCAGCCATGAATGGCAAAGCTGACTCATGAAATATATATCCTTTAAGTACTTTACAGGAGAAGACAGAAAACAAACAGAAATCAATATGTGCAGGGATATGTGTTTGTGTTCTGTTTATAAAAAAGAGCATATAATAGGTAACGTTGTTGAAACTCTTTTATTGAGCTTCTTGTATGTGGATTTGTGGGTGGATATCGAGCTGTCGACATCAATTATTTAGACTATTGTCGCCTGATGGCAATATCAGAAACTCTTCCATCCTCTCAACAATTGAACACAAGTTAATCAATCATGTTCTTTTATCAGTGTTGCATAATAATAAAATGTATATCTGGTAGCTTATAAAAAGTATTCCCTGTGTTTATAACGAATAAGATTTGTATCATTTTAATATAGCTAATCATTTTATCAAGAATAAATTACACCTAAAATTATTCATAGTAGAATTTTAAAGTAAATAGAAATCATTATTTTTGAGAATTATTACATGATATGTTATAATACAGTTTTTTGGGATAATAAGTGCCGGATAATTAGCTGATAGATGAAGTCATGGCAGTCTATTTAAGAGTGTTCACAAATCTTTACGCGTTGCTTTATTTTCAAATTACCAATAAATTTTACCTGAAACACATTGCATCCGATATTTGGTATTTACCGTTTCCAAACTAGAAGACAAAGGGATTAATTTATCTCTTGCTATCTTAACAATTATTATGACAATACAATTTATGACACTGAACAGCAACTAACTTCCTCCTAAATGTTATAAACTAATTTGAAATTGAAATGTTGATGTGGTATATTTTTTACAATAAAAATGTATTCTTAAAAAAGGGTATCGGAGAAAGGAAAGATTAGTCTTTGCGTGATAATGTTTACGCTGGGTGAAAAAAATAGATGCAAAAGCAATTAAGCAGAAAAATCTGCTGTTTTGTCTGTTGATCTTGGCATAACTATCATCTATTAACCAGGTTGATGTGAGAAAAGATATAATTGTATTTATGACACAGTGATCAGACAGACAATAACTTCGACACCTGGGAAGAGGAATCAATGAATGCTGAAGTTAACATATCAACTTAGATTTGCAGATTCTATCTTCAATTGCCTACTAGGTGTTTGAAAAGGGTCTTTTTAGATGATTATTAACTAGATCTGTCCGATAGATCGGAAATACATTTCCATGTGCCAAAGTTTCCTTCACAAGTGACTATTGCCTTCAAGGTGGTGCTTTGGACAGAAGCGAGTTTGTTGTGTCAGATGGTAGCTTGAGTGGACGTCGCGGTCTGTTTTAGTAACATTCATTGAAAACATAGATATTATTCTTTTAGCAATCATAATTTATCCTGTTGTCACTGGAATTTTATTTTCGTCTCGTAATGCAGTTGCGTATCCAGGATTTTCAAATAGGGGGGGGGGGGGGGTAAATAATGTGTAAATGATGTTAATCTAGAGGTTTTTCGTGGGTTTTTTCATCAGATGGGGGGTATATTGTACCATTGTACCATGTCCCTCTGGATACGCGCCTGTCTTGATGTATCAAAACGGAATAAGATATAATACCTTATCTAATACTAACATAATATTCAATTTAGCACCATTAAAGACCCTAAGCACCATTTCTGAACCCCTGTGGCAGTAAAAAAAAAAGTCAATAGGAGGTGGTAATGGGAAAGTACGATTGTGACCCCAACGTTTTTAGAAATATCAACGTAAGCTTTAATTAATCTTTTCTCATAGACAGGAACTGACATGCATTAGAAGTCTAAGGCATCTCCCCCCCCCTCCCAGCCCAGATTCGAGAAATTAGGACTACAGATTGGGGCCAAAAAAGTTATCCTTTTATTAAACTAAACACCATTTAAAACCATTCGGTCAAATTGCGATTCTTGTCCCACATTACGGACACGCCGATTAAACAAATAGGGGCAAATTTGTCAAATTTCCGGGGTGATTTCCCTTATACAAGAAGTTAGGTAAGCGAAAGGAATACATCTGTAAACAGTCAGGCGCTTAGCCAGGGGGAGGGGGGCATGTAGGAAAGTCCCCCCGATTTGAGATCCAAAAATGTCCAAATTCGCACAATTTATAACTAATCTCGAAAATGTCGGCCGCTTCGCGGCCATTGCTTTCATAATATGCCCTTAAATGCTCTAAATTTGCATAATTTTAAAAGAATCTCAAAATGTCGGCCGCTTCGCGTCCATTGTTTTTATAATATCCAAGGTTGTCCCCCTCCATTTCAAATTCATGGCTACGCGCTTGATACTACTCATTGTATTAATTTTGGTGCTTACGTTTTCGAGCTATCTTATCTAGAAGCTGAGATATGGGCATTTGAATTTGAAAAGTGTCAATAAGTTCAAACGGAGAAAAACGCGTTTAAGCTTTAGCTTCCATCATCATCATTCAATTTTTAAAAACGGCCTTCAAAGGAAAGTTCTATTGCTCAGTTACATGAAGCAATCATGATAATATAGGTAAAATTCATAATGCAAACATTTCTCTAAAATACCATTGAAATATTGAGCAAAGCAAAAAAGGGCTTTGATGAAGGCAAAATAAGGCCATTATCGGTCATTGACTTAATTCAAAAGTCATTCCTATACAAAATTATAAGAGACTAGAATTTCGGGTCGCTAAACGCTCCCTAAATTCGTCAATTCGGTTGTTATGCTTCCTCTCATTGCAATTTTATCATCACAAATATTCAAAAATGGCAGTGAAAACACAAATTTTCTTCAAAAAAATTATAAGTTTAAAAGCTGTAAACACCTGGTACTACCTCTAAGAGTCAGCTCAACAGAAGAAGAAAAAACTACCTTCCGAGGAAATGTTCATGTTGATGTGCAACAAAAGAAGGGCTGTGTATGAACATCCGTTTTTGAAATGAAGTCATTGCTTGGGAGGTGTCAATTATAAGAAAATATTTTGTTTTTTTAATTTTTCTAATAAGCAACACAAATGAAAACTACAGAGACCCCGAAAAGCACCTGCTTAGCTGTTATGAGGCCTTATAAAATTAATAGTATGATATTTTTCGAGGTCGTGTTTTTCGCTGGGGCAAGTCGCAATTATTAGTATGACATTATCAAATAACACATAGACGAACGAACCAACGTCTAGAAGGCAATTATGATATATGATATAATTAGAATTTGATATTCACATGTAACAATGCAGTAAAAAAATAAATTGACATTTTTGTTGAATAGCAATATTAAGTAATGACAGAAACATCAATTTAGAAAAAAATGTATAGGCCTTTACAATTAAGCTCTAGACGCTTATTGGTGATTGGCGAATGTTGATAGAAATCACAGCATTTCTTCTTTCACGATACCTAGCAATCAGGTAATGACTAAAGGTAAGAAAATCTGGCACAACAATGAGACCTCCAACAAGGCCGAAGACCACAATACCAATAGTGGCCCCCGTGATAGTAGCTGACCAGCGTGGATCGGTAGCACTTGTTTTTCTGCGTTGTAATGCCGTCAGATTGTGAGTTGAAACTTTAAGTTCTTTATTTATTTCCTCCGCTCTCTCCTGCACTTGTCTTTCTATTTCCTGTGCCTGTCAAAAAGAAGGTTGCAAAGAAATAACATACACAAACGTAATTGTAACATATAATCTGGTGTTGCAAAGACAATAATAAAGAAGAATTGATTAGATATTAACACGGTGAATAAATCCTGATATTACTGTTTTTGTGTTTTGTTTTAGAATTGAGATGGTCACCATCAGCAAAATACTGTTCAATATATCGTTTGATCAAACTATTGTGGTATAATTTCCCTATCAGGCGCGTAGCCAGCAGACATGGAGGAATGTCGCCCCCCCCCCAATCTGATATCCAAAGCTCTAAATTTGCCCAATTTTTAACTTTTGTCAAAATTATTGGCCATTGAATTGATAATATTCAAGGTTCCCTCGTCCCCCTTTCAAAATCTGGCTACGCGCCTTTTCCCAATAAGTTTGTTTTTAGAATAGATAATATAGTACATTCCAAGACAGACAGTTGCCGCCGTTTATTGAAAAGAAGCATTAACATATTAAGAATTGAATTTGTAAAAAATTGGCTAAGACAACACAGTTGTCAGGGTTTTGATTTCGTTCATTTTGACTTCATCCGAGTTTATAGCGGGTGAACGAACAAAACAAAATCAAGAACAACAAAGTCAATAGGAATTAAGAGGCAGTAGGATTTCCATTCATTAAGTAAGAAATATAGTCTGATAACGTTTAAATGTGCCAGTGTACTAAGCTGTGGATAATTTTGATGGATGCTGTAATCGTCAAAGAATTATTTATAAGGGGTCGTCCATAATTATCATCATTTTGGAGAAACTGCAAACTGCAGTTTCTCTCAGACTCAAGGAAACTACAAAAATAAACAATGATGATTTTTTCCCGCATACAACAGGCTTCGGGGATCAATAATTTATGGTTAGAAAACCCCATTAGTGAAACTTTTATGGTGGTTATTGTTTTAACATTGTTATTTCATTCGATTGTTTAAGTTTACTTTTGATAAGTAATATAAATATGTCATCCATCAAGATAATTATCAACTTGAATAAACTATAAATTAAATCAACCTTTAAAGAAGAACTAAAATTCATAATTATAAGATAAGTCAATATTTTTTTCTATGGACCTTTCTTTTATTACGTTTTTCAGAAACTAAAACTTGACCCCCCCCCTCTCTCTCTCATTACACTATTTGGTCAAATGCAGCCTATCTTTAC